>JAGVSP010000220.1:0-108204 GCA_022494985.1 Micrasema minimum | reverse complement strand
CAAAAAAAAAAACCACCAAATATTAAAGTAGATTCACTAGCTTCCCGCTTGTACATCGAGTTTTGTACCCCGTGTAAAATTTAAAATGATTTCCTTTAGATTTCAGGTGTCCAACCCCAGTATTAATAACTAGTGAATGTATATCATGTAATCATATCAAAAGATATGTTCCGCAATTTGAAGAATGGGGCGAATAAGAAGACGGTGACTTTGCGATTAACGCGTTAGGCTACTATGCATGTGTTCCGGGTCTATTTAAAACATTTATTTCAATTTGGTTTTTAACAGAAATATTGATTTTATATATATGATCCTTGGACTGTTATCACATGAAGGCAAGATGATGAGTCTTACGCTTCATCGCCAGTCCAAGGTATCAGGTATGAAATAATATTATTATATGCAAAACTACCAATGATTCGTGTTTATTTTGTGTAATAAATATTGTTTAATTCTAATTTCAATTGTGTTCTTATTGTACCTCATACAGGCCTCCCCTGCCGTCTCCATTCCTCCCGATCCTGCGCCGTCCCCATCCACTGTCTTCCAGCAGACTTCCTGATGTCGTCCACCCATCTCATCGGTGGACGTCCTTGAGGCCTCTGGTTCCTCGGTCTCCACACCAGAACGCGTTTCGTCCATCTGTCGTCCGTCATTCTGGCTATGTGACCGGCCCATTTCCACTTCAACCAAGCAATTCGCTCCACCACGTCGCAGACCTTTGTCTGGCGTCGGATCCAATCGTTCCTTTTTCGGTTTCTTAATGTTATTCCAAGCATAATCCTCTCCATGATCCTCTGTGCAACTTGCAACTTAAGGGAGGATTGCTTGGTCAGAGTCATTGTATTGTACCTATAGTGTAAAAAAAACTGCAAAAATGTCCGTAACGAGACGGAACGTACCGTAGCGTGTTGCCCTTTTCGTGTCTATACAGCCCAGTCTTAATTAATATGCTCTGATTTCGCCCTTTCTCAAATTAAATCCGAAGTTTTTATTATTTTTTAAACTTATTAAGGAAGGTTAATATTAAAGGTCCTGATGAATAGGACGTTAGCTTAAGTCAGAATTTTCAGAAAGCTAAGAAAAAAGAGCTTTTTTTTGTTAAATCTCGAAATTGCTTAATCCAACAAAAAATTTGAGTGACAATGTAATACAATATTAAAAATTCAACAAAAAATAGTTCTTTAAATTTTATCATAAAAATCTCATTTGACTGGACTATACGGATCACGGAAAGCAACACGTCACGGACATGTGTGTATAGACCCAGAAGGTACTTGTACCTCTGATATTTAACAAAATATAAAATCAGGTAGAATCAGATCCTCGTAATTATTGTAAGGAATTAATATACCTACATTTAAAATTTATTTGCCAAATAAATCGTGGTAAGTAATGAAATGTAGTAATTTTTTTTTGCAAAACCTCAATTTTTCATATACTGTGTGAATAAGACCTGTGTGTAAATCTTTACTTTCACGGTCATTGTTTACTATTCTTCTATGAATTTTGGGTGAACTTGTGTTTTGTTTACTATTTCCGACATTTCGACATCCATTTTAGGGGCCGTCTTCAGGGTGAACTTTGTAACAAAGTAAGTGGCAAAGATGGCCCCGCACTAGAGGTCGAATAACGAAAAAAGTAAACAAAACACATGTTCATCCAATAAATATAGCAGATACCTTCAGGTTACAAATTATTAAGATTCACTGAACTTGGTGTATCAATGTAGTGCTCTATTCACCATTGAGTAGTAATAGTAGTAGTAGTAACTATCTATATACCTATACAGGGTGTAACAAAACTCAATGTACAAGCGGGATACCAATGAATCTACATCGTATATGGAGTCGATTTTGTAGAATAATTTTTTTTGATTTGACCCTTAGTTTTTGAGAAAATTGAGAAAAAAGAATTTGATTTTTTCTAAAAATTGTTATCAAATATCATGTGTTTTGTCAAATTAATCTATCCACAAAGAAAACAAAATAAAAAACCGGTTTTAATAAAAATTTGAGCAATTTTACTTAATCTGACATGCTTATGAAAACTTTTGTAAAACAAAAAAAAGTTTTTTTCAAGCCAGATTAATAAATTATTATTGCACATTCGACTCCAAATATGTTGTAGATTTCACCAGTTTTTCGGGTTGTACATCGAGTTTTGTTACACCATGTATATGTATATACCGACTATGTACGTACCTACTTCATAGATATTGTACGTACTACATACATATTGTGTCGATTATGGGTCGCGTCATGTAAAAAGAACGCTGGCGGTCAAGCTGCGCACTAGCGAATTAGGCGATTACCGGTATTATTTGCGACGCGGGGTGGGCGGGTCAACATGCGCAAACCCATTCCCTCCACTTTTTTCCATTGTTCTTTTTAGATGACGCGACCTATACTACTCCTACTACAGTGCATATTCCTACTACAAGTTGTGAAGGCGCGGTGGCGGACATGGATTGGATATAGCATGGACATGTACTCCGGATATCTCGGGAGAGCCTAAATTCGAGCTACATCTTCTGAACGCCAGCTGGATCATGCGTCTTGGTAGACCATCGATGACAATCCTTCGGGTGTGCTATAATTAACAAGAGATAATTATCTACTAATACATTTCTTCCCGTGTTCTTTGACAATAACACAAATTTGAAATCTATGGTAAAGATTATCAATATATTTTATCGACATTTAAGCCCGCTATATACGGGCCAGTTTTTCTGCGCAGTTTTACTATGCAGTCTGAAAAACGGTCCCGTCACTACAACGAAAACAGGTTATAAAAAATATGCGTGGGCTTATGTCAGATTTAAGCTTGACATGACAGTTAATGTTTTTTATGTAAAACGTTTAAGTAGACATTGAGTTTAATTGCAATGCTTTTAAATTACGTAAAAGAAAACAATAACATCTTTACATTATTACTAAATATTCTACAATTTCCTAAGAGCAAAACATACGATATAATAACCTTACAATCGCGTTTCAAAATAAAACATATTTAGCGTGTCTTTTGACAGAAGTTTGACAGACTGCACATTTTTTGAACAAGATAACTGTGTAGATTTTCTGAACAAGAAACTGTCCCGTATACAGCGGGCATTAGATCCTGGTCGGCATAAGGTCAATATCGACCTTGTATCGATGTAAATCTACAGAGAAACGATGTTTCTCTACATGTCATGTCGATTAGTTGATATAATAATCGCCCCACAGGATGCTAAACTAAAACAAAGTAGCAAAAATTATAATGTAGATGTAACTATTATGATGTACAAACTATAATGTGTCGTTACATGAAGAAATACTAAACTGCCCTAACTAAAAAAAGTCAGCTTTTCGGAAATCCACACTGTTTAGTTAATACACCATATGTGGCGGTCGGTGGCGGTGTAAGCTGTAATCGTGGTAGTATCAGTTAATTGACGTGCAAGTATATATTCATGACTGCGATTTTAATGATGAATGTAATCACACGTAATGTATAATATTGTCCATAAAAAACTAATTTGAAAATACGAGTTTGTAACTTTTTTTTAGTACGGTTCCCAGACCCAAGCAAAAAGTTATGCATTATTACAGAACGTAAATTTATGAATCCCTCTTTTTTGTTAGTTGTTACTGAATTACAAAAAAACATGTGTATTCGAATATGGGTGATTTTTATTATCATAAAAAGCTAGGTTTTTTACGCTAACGCTTCGTTCACATGAGGCAATGTAATCGAAACAACTAATCCGCCAAATTCTAGCGCAAACTAACAAGAAATTTATAAAACTAAACAAAAAAAAAGATTGCAGCTTGAAGGAATCAAAATTTTGGACAATTTTTTAAAAATTAATTTTTATTTTTTTACAAAAAATATTACAAAAGAGTGAAATAAATTTGTCCTTACCGTGCCATAGGATCTAATTATTTTACAATTGTTTATTTTTTTTTTTTTAACATAAAAAGGTATCCAGGATGTGTATAAATATATTAATGTAAAATTGAGAATATTAAAAGCGTAACTCACAAATATTTTTTTCTTTTTGGTTGTTATAAGTTTGTTTATTTTTGCTTCAAACAACCTCCAATACCATTTGGACACAGCTTTTTTGAGAACAAGTTCCATGTTTTATTGTTTCGATATTGCTGATTGATGAAAAATACGTTATAACCTTTCGGAAAAAAAATACTCGGTGGATGCTGATGGATGCAGGACTGACGAGGAGGAGGAGAGGGTATTGGCTGCGCGTAGGGTCTCCTGGATGGATCTAGTAATGTCCACATGCTCCCATAAAAAGCGAATGAGGGCGAATAAAAGAAAAAATATGTAAAAAAGTGTTGTTTTTCACAATGCACGCGAGTTTGTCTAAATTACCATTATTTAACTATGATTAAAACAATAATAGTGGAATTCGGTAAACTATGCACTGTTTTATGTGCTTAGAGTTGTTAGATTATAGATTAGTTAGTCTATGATGATTCAATTCCCATGTGTAAACGCCGTTTCATGTAATATAACCCAATCTTGTTTTACAAATAGAAATTCAGTTTGGTATTTTTGTTCCATGGCTGGGAGTGATTGATTAACGGAAATGTTCATCAATCCATAAAAATATATTCGATAAACAAAGTATAAAAACTCATATGAAAATTGATTGACATATGAAATTTTTTTGCAAATTGTTATCAAAATATCCTGTATTTTGTTAAATCAATGCTGTCTCCAAAGAAAACGAAATAAAAAACTGCACTTTAATAGGAGTTTGCGCAACTTAACTTAATCTGCGGCATTTTTGCAAAACTTTTTCACGTTAAGTCATATTACACATTCGACTCCAAAATGTAGATTCACCAGTTTTCAAGTTGCACTAAGAGTTTTGTTACTCCATGTATAAGGCGTCATTATAAATAAACAACCTAAATTAAAACTGATTTTTAAACAAAACAAAATTCATTGAAATATTTATATTGTTATTATTGAAATACTTAATAATTACGTTAACCTTTATTATAAAGATTTAGTCAATCACATTGAATTTAATACAATTTAGTAATCAGTTGTATCAATAGTTTTATTCGTATTGTCATAAAGGGGATAGCAACCTTTGGTAACGAGTATTTCTAAAAGAGCGTGGCAAAAAACCTTAGAGTGATTTAGCTGTTTATTGGCCATTTTTGTTATATTAAATTGGCCGCCGATCTTTTAATTCAGGAGGCAGATTGAGGGATCCATAATATGCTTATCATAGATAGCAATATGATACATAGATCCGTACAGTGTTATTTTCATTGGATAACATTATCATTTACCAAACAGCTTTGCTACATTTTTTTAAATGGAAAAGATTAATTTAAACTCTCATAAAATACTCAAATATTTCTATTTCAGAAACTTTGTCAGAAAGCAAGAAACTTGTTGTGCTGGAGTGGGATTCGAACCCAGGGATTCTAATTCGGACAGATCTACTAATAGACCACAACCCGGCTAATTATTTTATTAACAAGTTAAATATAATGTTTATGCAGCTGAATAAAGAAATGATAACCAGATAATTAATTAGTATACTAAAAAGGGTTGTATTTGCATAGTGAGATTACGTCAATAACATATTTTCTTCTTGGTATGACTATAAATTGAACCTGCTCGTGAGAAGAAACAATAGAAAGTTTAAGACATAAGACCGAAAATTTCGACCGACTTAGGCCGCGATGTCATAAAAAAAGAAGAGGTCGATTAGTACAGTTTTACTAAAACTATGTTCATAATGAAGTTTAGAAGATTAAATTAAATAAACTGAAATGAAAAAAAAAAAAAAAAAATGTTTTCTGAATCATTCGTTAAAAAAAACGTACTCAAACGTACGTAAAAAAATACTCGTAGTATTAATCCGCTATTGTCTACTTGACCATAGCTTTTTTTGTATTCCTGAAGATACAATTTTTTAGTATTAATGAAAATACTACACCAAACTGAACACTCCACGACTCCTCATGAAGGTACAATAAACGTGGTTCTGGTAGATGAAAAGCATTTAATTTAAAATAAATCTGTTTTGCTATTTTTTTTGGATGTTGGTGTACATTTTAAATTACATATACTTTTTTAACTATCTGTTTTTTTAATGTGCGCCATTGAACAAAATAATAATTAGTGTCGATTAGTGACGATAGAAGCACAAATCAAAAAAATATATATATTGCGATCACACACACATAAAATTTATAAAATATCACATTTATTGTACAATACTATTTCACAAAATTCACAAATATTACGTTACAACAATTTGAGTATGTCCATTGCACACAAAATCTGTTTTTTCCCATAGCGGGAGTAGGCTGTATATAATTTTTTATATCTCTTACGTGAGGATGAAACGCTGTTTATGAATTCATATAAAACGCATGTAGATCCATATTCCCGAGTTTTTGAAAAAAGAGCTACTTCCATCCCTGTGGAGATATAAAAAAAATCAAAATGTTTAGGGTTACTACCTTTTTATTAATTGGCTAATAAAACTCAAGTTGACACTTTATTATTTAGAAAAAATGGTTCGCATGGAAAACTTTAT
This sequence comes from Micrasema minimum, assembly GCA_022494985.1. Classification (NCBI taxonomy): domain Eukaryota; kingdom Metazoa; phylum Arthropoda; class Insecta; order Trichoptera; family Brachycentridae; genus Micrasema; species Micrasema minimum. The sequence goes on along the minus strand of JAGVSP010000220.1, from coordinate 101,633 downwards.
TTGTTTGGTGTGATACATCGTAGAAAACGATCCTCGATTCCAAACCTAAATTCATAACACCGAATTTTTTTTTTAATTAGAATTTGGCACTGATTTCTATTGTGGTTCGTTCACTTGATGCACTGCGTCTACGTGTGCATAATACAAACTAGTGATGGCTTCTACATGGCTTATATTACTAGTGGAGGCTACGTACATCTATTCATTCCTCTATAAGTAAGTGGTTAATACGCTTGCAGGCAGTTGCCTGGGCATCAGTTGCGCAATAGGAGTCAGCGTATAATTTTTAATTATAGGTAAATAAATTTAAATATTTAAACTAAATTTATTTAAATACAGATCAAATATCTTTTATTGTGAAAATATGGTGTTTATGTGTTGAAAAGTTGAATATTTATCGTTTAAGAGTCTCTTTTTTTTATTTTCTTATTTTTAATTTTAAGGGTTTTTTGTGTTAACTTTATCTTGATATTCATGTTCTCATATCGTATGGGAATCTTTAAGGTTGACCTAAAGGCAAATATTGATAAATTACATTTATTTCATGTATTTTATTTTAACAAGTCATATTTTGCATGAAAGTTTATATGCATATAGAACTGCAGTTATGAATATTGGTTAACCATAAGGTTTTTGATAGATCACACAAATAGAAACTGTTCTAAATTTTATGAGATGTTTTTGATTTATTGTAGAGCGTCCTTCAAAAGCGTACTCTAATCCAAATGACGTTATATATTTTAAACATAACTTTTTTTTAGTTTTCATTTCAGCGTAACAATCCATACGTTTTGAATTTTTTAAATATACACTATCTTACTGTTTAGACATAACTATTCATGAACATTTTTTATTCTTGGTATAAATGTTCTGGTTAGCTTTTTTGTCGAATAAGATTCTTGATATAAAATTATTTAAAATAATTAAAGTAAACGACGGAAATTAAACTCTATATATAATGGTTTTTTTCAGTAAATATTGACATTCTGGTGGGGGGGGGGGGGGGCTGGGGTCAAAATACAATGTATAATCGTATATCCATTTTTATATATTTAGAAGTGAAGCAAATTTCGGTTAATTAAAATGAGATTACATGTATGAAAACCTAGTGATGTTAACGGTTAAAAAATGAATATCGATTCTCAGTTATTATTGCTTTCCATACATGCACATATTACGCGGAGAGAAGTCCTAGATCTGAAATTGAGACTAATTCACACTATTAACTGCTACTATCTGTGAATGTGTACAAAATACTGGAGGACCCGGAAGCATTACAAGGGTTTCCCTCTTGACACAGCGCGGGAGTAAAACTGTGCAAATTGTTATGAGAGCATACCCAATACGGCTTGCATCAATCATTTTTGACATTGTAAAGAGGAGTCTCATGAAACAACCCCATAGTATTGCAATGTCAACGCCTAGATTTAATCCATGTTCGTTTCCAAGCGTTATATATAGAACGCTATTTTTAGCGAACAGAAAATGCTTCGATAAAATGTGGCAAATTTAGACAATTTTATGCAGAAATAAAAATTCCAGGTTTAAAATAGTAAGTATTGTCAGATTATGTAGAATGACAAAAAAATTGTTTTTTAACCCTTTTTGTTTTTTCAGCAGTTGTAGACAGACATTATTGCAAAAATCTCATTACATTATATATTTTAATATTGATTTGTTTCGCATTTAACATCATAAAGTTTATTTTCTAAATTAATATAATCAATTACTTGATAAAAAATATAAAAGATAAAATTAATATAACAATTTATGGTTTGAAGATTTCCTTATGTCATTACAGCGTTTTAGTCTTTTTTTTCATCAGTAATTAAAAATTCATCCCTTAATAAAGGATCGCAGAATTTGTATCGAAATTGGTCATCAGATAAAAACATTAAAAAAATAACCTAGTAGTTGTGTATTTTACAATAATTTAGACAATCAATTCAAATGAAATGTAATACACTGAATTTGACCTAGCTGATTGTTGATACAAATTTTTATTGTAATCAAAATAGGTAATAAAACCAGCTAGGTTAAATAATTTTTTCATTATGATAGGTACTATAGAGTTCGCAACTAGGAATTTGTATAAATTTTGTTCCTATAAATGGACTAGTTGTTGTAAAAAAAAATTTAATAGGTTTATCAGAAGGAAGAGTATTTTTGCCTAGAGTAAGTAAATAAAAAAGTTAAAACGTGTTACGTAAATTTAAATTTTATGTATGAACATAATTGAATTCAGAAGTAAATGATACCGTTTAAACAAACTAATATCCAAGTGTTTGAACGCTCATTATTTTCGATTTTCAGTGCTCAAATGGCACAAATGCCAAGACTATGTAGATGAAAGTTCAACGCCTAGTTTGGGCTAGAATTTTATGCAAGAGAGCTGCAAAAATTACTTTCAGATTTATTTTTTTAATTAAAAAAAAAAAATATTTTATAAAAATAACATTACATAGAAAAAAATAAAGAATTTTCTTTTTTTCAATCCAATGCTCCCTAGGAGTTTTTTACAATAAACTCCTTTAGGGACAAATAAAAAAAGACATTCATTTTATTTCTAATACGCACTGACATTGCTTAGATCACAAAATAAACACAATGTATATTAAAAAAACAGAACCAATCCAATGAAAACATAAAACCCAAAAAAAATAATGTGAATTATTACAGTAACAGCAAAAACATTTATTATATCGATGCAAGTAGAAAAGGTATCATTCAAAATACTTATCAAAATAATATTTCTTCAAATCAGAGGTCCTGTTTCGATAGTTAGATACAGGGATCTTAAACATGTCAGGTAACAAATTAAATTCGGAAAATGATATGAATTTTAGAGATCTTGTACCGAATTGGTTGTATTTGCAGGTTTTAGAATTTAGGTTTTACATTTAGATGTATTTTGTTGCGTGAACGGGTGTTGTGCTGATAAACGTCTCTCTTAAAAGTGGTCTCGATTTGTGTGCATTGAATCAAAAATTATTTGTAATATTAAATTAGTAATTTCGTATGTAGGAAGCATGTGAAAGAGCATGATTTTTGTCTCAAAGTATAAATCTTTTATATGTGTATCGTACGGCAAGTGAAAAAAATTTCTAACTGCTCCATTCTATACCTCCGAAATCTTTTGCTTTGTTGCCCAAATACAACAAAGGTATGATAGGTGAGAATGGACCATTTCTTTAACCATTAGAGGGTGGGGAGTTACCGGTTAATTTAAAATTGTGATCAAATTCCACCGTTGCGTTAGCTACCATTTTGAATATAAAGTTAAATTGTTTCTGCTAAATATCAGTTATTTACAAGATTACGAAAAAAATTGTTATTACCAAATATAATTTAACAATTTTTTTTTTACAATTGCGGTTGTCAGTTAACGTAAAGCCAAGTACTTACTATTAAAAAAAATACTACAAGTTTCTGTGATAATTTACCGACAAGATTGGGCTAATCATAAACGATCTGCCTCGTAGATTTTTGTTAACATTACATTTCCATAATACGTAATTATACAAATATGGCATCATTTTTTTATAGGTCTAATCCATTAGTTTTCTATTATCACTTGACAAAACAATATATGAAAAATTTATGTAAGTCTACTCACTTAAAAAAATGTAAATGGTAATGAATATACATTCTAAAAGTCATGTATACAAACAGTTTGTATCGAAATATATATTTTTTTTTTATGTATTTGACATATTATTAATATTTCCGATCCTTCAGCATGACTTTCCCGAAAATGAATATCCCAAACATAATGGATTGGTATTTAGGTAATAAGTTTTAATTTGGTTGTAAAGCAGAAAATGAGTAGCACGGGTAGATAGGTAGCGGAATAATCTGCGTGCTTGCATGAGAAGATATATGAATGCGAAGGAAGCAAAGGAAGTGAGCTAGGACAGAGCGTTCTATCTTCTCCGCCAACCCCTTCGGGGAAATTGCGTAGTGGTTAGTTGGTTAGTTATGATAAACGCAATTTGTGATCCAAAAATACTGACTATTCGTAAAAAAATTCAGCATGATAAACCCATAGATGGGGTTCTTAAATTACATCAGAAAAACTGAAAACCGTTTTGAAAAACTTAACATTTTTCAAATAAAATTAAATTAAACATTTTTTCCACATTAAGAGCATACTCCGCCACGAGACTCGCGGCCGTTTTCCCACACAAACGTATTCCTCGATTTTCTTCCTGGAATTTAACATTAGAGCATTGATTTATTTACACATTTTTGATATCGACCAGATTTTTATCAAAAAATAATTCATTTATCTCATTTAACATATAAAGTTAAAGTGATCAAGATGCATTGCATTCAGTGAACCGATGCAGTGCCCTATGCACCATTGGGTGCGGATAAGGAAAAGTAGTAGCAGTAGTAGTTAAAAAAATGACTTTGTATACCAATGACCCCAGGTAAGCGTTGCATTTCCGATTTAAAATTACCAAAAATAATTTTTTTTGACGCATGATTAATGGATTAGCATACAATCAGTTTGGAAGGAATATTTCTGCTTAAGTAATCGGTTGTGACCCCAATAACGCAAGAGTTCAGCCAATTGGAGTTTGTCCCAGTAAATGTTCAGAATGGACATCAAATTATTTATATTATACTAACAATGTAATCATTCTGACCTTTGTAAGTTTGAATAAAGGTGAATAAAATAAATTTATTCCTGATATCAAGATTTTCCACAGCAGACTCGGTATATTAAACGGAAAAAATTGAATGATTTATTAAAATCGCCGTACTGTTTTTCATAATCTGCGCAGACATCAATAGTCCAGCTCAGCGTTTACCAAGTGAACACTTGTAGCTTAGAAGATCAATAGTTTAATAATTGTTACAAAATACGATACAAAAAAAAAATTGTGAGTTTTTCTGAATCATAGCAGAAGAAATAGTTTGTAGGTAATTTCGTCTTTATTATTACTACGTAACATAAAGATTAGGATTACAGAGCAGTATCCTATGTTCCCTAATGCGCAAAATAGAAAAAAAATATACAAAATGAAAATTCATACTGAAAAGTCATACAATTTTTTTTAACAGAAAACTTTGAATTGAACTACGTCACTACAATTGATTATTAATATTACCTACCCAACAATCATAATCAATCAATCATGTCCACGTACTTAATTCTAGGGTCAAATGTAATAAGATAATTTTCCTTGGAGTCAGGACTTGGACAGCAAACATGGACAATTATTTTCTATGACGTTTGCTTGTTTCCTTATAAATCACGTACCTTCATATAATCAACTGCTTCTATGTATCAATTGCAGTATGCACCAATTAATTCAAGTTATTAAGACGACCGGACTCAAGGAGACATTGACAATAATTACTTTTTCCATGAAACAGATATACTTACGGAAAACTAGTTTTTATTGCCTCTATAAAACAGGAATAAAGTCAAATGCGTAAATAATATCGATATGGAAATTTTTCTAATAATTTCTTAAGAAAAATGACGAAATAAAACTAGCATCTAGTACTTGAAAGTAGGAGTGGTTTTGTCAGTATTTTACTAGTCGACAATTACAAATCGCACATCCGATAAACTCATAGGCTCTGAAAATTTTATTAAATCTAGGAAGCCTTAAAAAAGCTACGAAGCGTTTTTTAAATAAAAATTTAATATCAATCGCGTTTGCGAATTAGTTAGGATAAATCTAACTGATTAATAATAATTTGTGGGCAAAATAAAATAACGCGAGTGAAAAGTGCAATCATTATTTTGTTTTTTTTCAACAGAATTTAAAAAAATATAATGAAAATACTTACAGATTTTCATGGTCAATGTTTACATACAGTATACGATATGGTTTTTGGGGTAAACCCATGTTGTTATCGAGTAATTACAGTGCATGAATAATAAAATATTAGGAAACGCAGACATCCAAATAACATCTATTAACAGAGATGACGGAATTAAGTTAACCTGAAGACAGTTTTCAGCATTAGTAAAAACAAATACATATATCATCAAATATACATACAAATCAACCCCCTGCCGACTGTGACACGGTACAAATTACAAAGAAATAAATCAGAACAGTTTTTACTACTACTATTACTACTCTCCCTTATTCGCACCCTATAGCAGTGATACACCAAGTGCGGTGAATCTTGATAACTTGTTACTTGAAGGCAAGATGATCAGTCTTACGCTTCAGTGCCAGACCATGATATAACGATTGACATTTTATTTATTTGAAAACCACTTTCGAATAAATATTTTATATTAACCCCGTCGCGAATCAAGCCGTTTCCCTAATTTTTCATTATTTAAAAACATATAGTCAGAGTTGGATAAATACTGTAAATATAAATTCATTTTTTCTACAAAGTTTGACATAACCATTCATAAATCACTGTTAAGTATTTTATATTTTTACGAACGGGTGGTGACCCAGTCGCGGTCTCTGAGTCCTGAGATTCGAATCCTAACTTCGACACGACTCGATTCCTATTTTCAAGCACGAGCCGCTTAGGCTTTATTAGAAATAGTATTTGCAAATTGAAATATGTGCAAATATCATAAGGTTGCATAGATTTATTTTTTAAATATTAAAAAAAAAAAAAACTTTGTCTACTTTTTTCTTTATTTTTCTTATGTAGTTTTATTAAAGGTTCTATTTATTTTTGTTCTTGTTCTTAATTAAAAAATATGTTTATTTGTAATATATCCTATCTTATATTCCTATATTTATATTTCCTTCTTTATTTTGATAACATTAAATTTTAAAATGTTGCTTGAAAGAGTGTAGAGAAATCCACAAAGACATTCTATATAATATGTATTTGTGTATTCATCATGCAATTTTCCAAAATTTTTGTTCGCTAAAAAAAAAACCTGCGTCCCATGCATGGCTCGATTCACTATCTACGGCTACACGATACGGAAAATTGACACATGTTAATTTTTTAAACACTTCTTTCAGTAAAGTACCAAAACCGCAATGGGTGTCACATCCGCCGCGGGCGTGGAAGCCGCCCCCAACTTCGTCAGCGCATCCAGCGTGTTCTACATGCTGCTCCTCCCCCGCCTGGTTACTCTGGTACGCGTATTGGCGGATCTCCAGGAAGCAGATGCTCGAACTGGCCGAGAAGCTGCCTCGGGCAAGCGCGGATACCCCATCCTGGGGAACGCTCTGGAGTTTATGGGGACTTCTCAAATCTCGTAGTACAAACAAAAGGCTCTTTGGAGAACAAGAATTCAATTTAGGAAATATGGGTTCGTTGTTTCTGGAAACTGACTAGAATTTATTAAACTTGATCTGATGTTATGTAGATCAAACACAAACAAACGTGACTTGACAGAATACGTATAGAACTAGTATATTCGTACTACGTACGAGGAAAAACTACTCAAACTTTACTCAATTTGTGTAAGTAAATTCTTTTAAAATGACTTGAACGGTAACCGATTGATATAAAGTTTTATTTTATGGTTTAGATAAGTGAGAAATCTACGTAAGCAAGAAAAAGTTTCTTGGGAAATTGAGTTTTGGAAGGTAAATGATTTAAAACTTTGATACCTAATTTTTATTTGAATCCGAGTCGCGTGGCTTATTTTTGATTAGACTATTTTTGATTTGGTGAAAAAATAATCGTCGCTTCGTATTTTTTAATCCTGGATTAAAATTTTGCTATCCCTTTCTATTATTGATCTTCTGGCCTGTTAAGGTGGTAAAAATAAATTAAATAGTAACAAATTTTTATTAACAGGTCATCAAGAGGAAGAAGGAAGAATTCTCCAAGGGCCAACAAGTCTCATCATCAGCCATCATCGCTGAGAATCCAAAAGAAAGAGGACGCTGAAATCGCTGCTCGATTGAAAGCCAAAGAATCACCAGAACCGAAGGAACTGAAGGAGAAAGCCACCATAGAAGGACTATCCTATGGGCAGTCTGCAGGACTTAAGGACGACCTGGATGTAGAGGATAATAACATCGGAGAGAAGAAGAGGTTGGCTTTCCTGGACTTGCTGCTGGAAAGTTCACAGAATGGAGTGGTCATCACTGATACTGAAATCAAGGAACAAGTTGACACCATCATGTTTGAGGTTAGTTATGCAGATCAAAATGATTTAATTTCAATTTTTGTGTCTAGTCACCAGCTAATCTCTTTTATATACGTACAGACGTAAAGGTTCCAAAAATTGTAGATGTCGGAAAAGGTAAATTTTGTAATACATCAAGTAGATAATATATTGTAAGCCCTGTAAACGCTTAGATGTCTATATTCCATTAGCTTACTCATTTGCTTTTGCGTTTGTTTCATTTTTTTTGGTAAAATAAACCACATTTATTACTGTCCTGGAGAAAAGACAGTTTTTCATGGAAAAATTCGACGTGACAGCTAAAATGTTTGTCAACAGTTTTAGCAGATATTCAAATATCAAAAAATATATTGAAAAGTTTTTCTAGTACGTTTTTAAAACCAAAACTGTAAATATTACATGGCTTTTCTTAATAATTTATTTAATACGGTTTGACAATGACCATGGTTGTATTTTGTAAGTTCCATTGAAATATTCCTTCGACAAAATTAGTCTAAAGTGTAGTGTTGTTAGTCCATTTGGATTTCTCAGTTTACTCAAGTTTCTTTTCAATTAGGGTCACGACACTACGGCAGCTGGAAGCAGTTTTTTCCTTTCCTTAATGGGAATCCACCAGCAAATCCAAGACAAAGTAATCGAAGAAGTGGACAGCATCTTCGGGGACTCTGACAGACCAGCAACCTTCCAAGACACCTTGGAAATGAAATACCTGGAAAGGTGTTTGAATGGAAACTCTTCGCATGTACCCTCCAGTGCCTATCATCGCCAGACAGATTAACGAGGACGTCAAACTGAGTAATTTATTTTATTGTTTTATTAATTTTGAAATTGCTTTTATTTCAATCGATTTTACAATCAAACCAATTTAGAAAAGACTCTTTAATCTTTGCTGCATCCATAAGAGATATTGATAGTTAGTTTACATGTTTGGTTTTTTAACCAGGCTTGAATTTTGCGCTAATTCAACCAGTTTCGATAGTAAGCAAATAGTTCGTTGAACAAGTAAAAAAGAAAAGTATTACTGAGATTAATATTGAAACGAATTGAAATAAAAACACATGGATAATTACAACCGTTCAACGAATCTTAAATTATTTCATTTACACGCATTACAAAGATAGTAAGCCATGGTCACAAATATTTGAATTTATTGTCTATTACAGTCTTTTCTGAAAAAAAAACACTATCCTAAAAATACTTTTGACCCGCTGTACCTACACATCTTAAGACACTATGTGTAAATATTTATTTGAATTGATTTATGTATTAAATATAATGTTTGCGATGTTTAAATAATAAATATACCGCCAAATGGCTACCAAAAGTTTTTTGCAATACAACGAAACGTTTCTTCCTACGTTTCTTCCCAGGAGCACAGCATCAACTCATTAATCCTAGATGCTAAATACAATTTTCAATATTAATTTCTCTAGAATCTACCAACCTGACTATTCCTGCTGGAGCCACAGTGGTGATCGGAACCTTCAAGGTCCACCGCAGAGACGACATCTACCCCAACCCAGAACAGTTTAACCCGGACAACTTCCTCCCTGAGAAGTGTGCCAACAGGCATTACTATGGCTTTGTTCCTTTCTCTGCTGGTCCTAGAAGTTGTGTTGGTTAGTACCTACATATAATAATATATCCACAATCATTTCTCTCTCTTTTTCCTGTATTCTCAACTCACGGCGCATATTATGGCATTTAATTGGTATATTAGGTGCAGTTTATTACATAGATCATTAAATTTCATTGCTTAAAAAAATGTAGAACGACCAGTCTTACAATAATTGTGTAAAATATGAAAAACATTAGGTACCCTGCAGACTAGAGACTTTCTATCGGGCGATAGTTTAGTTGGGTTGGGCTGCTAGCGCGCACACTGAATCAACAAAACAGTCGGGTTGGTGATGAGTGCGCAGACTAGATAACAGTCGGCCAACTGCTCTCGAATGATTTTCCAGTTAATAAACGACTTTTGAAGAGAGCGGTCGAAATGAATGTTGGAACAATATTGTCAAGAAAAGTTATTATTGCTGCAATACTACGAAGGAGAAAGCTATCGCCCGATTAAACTATCGGCAAGTGTGCGCGCGTGGAAGAGCGCCATTGAGTATAACACCAGAATTAAAAATAATTTAAAGACAATCAATAGATCTAAGACATGTACTCAGAATAGCATAATGTACAAAGGATTCAAAAGGTATAATGAACTACCGGAGACCGTCAAACAAATAAACGGATTAAATGAATTTATCAAGCTAAGTAAAATACTAATGCTATAAAAATATTTATGTAATATATTAGCTGTAAGAATTTTTTATTTTTATAGCCAAATAAAAATGTACAAACAAAACAAACAAACTTATTAAGCTATCGGCCGATGGTTTATCGATAGGATAGTTTAAAGGCAATCGCAAGGCCTATTAAACTTAGCAATCGGCCGATACCGGATCGTAGTAGTATGCGCACTTGCATACATCTTCATACTGATTAAAAGCCCGACTGAACCATCGCCCGATAGAAAGTATCTAGTCTGCGGAGGCTCTAACTGTCAGGTCATTCAAACATTGCGCCGACTATTACTGTTCCAAACAGTTTTCGTTTTATATGAGTCAGTTTGCAAACTACGCAAGAAAGTGTACAGTTCTCTGTACCGTATAAAGCGAGGATAAGTTTTCGCCATTAAGTACAATACAATTCTTGTACTTAGTTTCTCCTGCTCCTTTTTCTAGTTTATTTTCCTCGTCTTGCTCGTGTATTATTACGTTCAACAAATAAATAAATACTGCAACAGAATTTTCCTTTAGAAATAGCAATGCAGTGAAACTCAATACCAAGTAACAAGATGGAACTAATAGAATTCCCTATTGTTGTCAGTTGTATTCTACGTAAAAACTATTACCTTCAAAACATAAATATATTTAGTGTTTTCTTTTGTTAGATGTTTTCAAAACATTTGTAACTATTTAAACACAAATTTACCGGGAATTTAAAAAAAAAAAAAAAAAATTTGACACATTTTCTTAAATCCTCTATTTTTATAACAACGTTTTATTTGATGACCTGTTTTTCAGCTGTTTTTTCCATATTTGTGGTCATGTGAAGCATTAAATATAAAATATTTTCAATTTGACATATTGACATATGGACTACTAAAGGAGTGCAAGACTCATCCTTCCACAGCCAATTACAAATATATTTGGGTTAGGGATTGCAACATTTATTTAAGAAAGTCTGATGGATCTCCGCGAATTTTAATAAGAAACTACTCGGATTTTCAAAAGCTGCAATCCTTAAAACACAAAGAAGTGAACTTATTTATAACTATATGTATTTTTTTTTTGCTATCCTTTTTGTATCTCTCTTATTTTTTACACACTATTCATATTCATATTTACACGTTTACATATACACACACATATTATTAACACATACAATCCTATATTTAGTGGAATTTTCTTCATTCATATATGTATTATTTATTGCATCATTCAGAACCATGTTTAATTCTCAATTCAAAAACAACAATCACAGGCGATAAGTTAAATATCTATTATCAAAATACTAACGGGCTTCGTTCTAAATTACCTGCATTTTATCAAAACATTCTTATTAACAACTATGATGTGATAATTATCACTGAAACTTGGCTATGCAAGAATATTATTGACTCTGAAATCTGTGATAGCAGATACGATGTTTTCCGTCTCGACCGTAACCGAGTTGTCAGCGGCAAATTAGACGGAGGAGGGGTAATGATCATAGTGCATAAAAGTTTCGGCGCCAGAATACGCCCCGAATGGATGCGTCCTGACTCTGAATGCCTATGGTTTACCATTCCATCAGACTCACTAAGCTCCAGAATGCAATCTGACACACCAAACTCATCCATCCGGAGATTTACATATCTGTTCTGCTTATGCCCCTCCAAACGGACCTAGTAGTCTAAATGCTAACAATTCATTATCTCAACACATAATTCGTTTATCTTCCATTTTCGACAACGTCTTAAATCTAAACAATGACTTGTTTTTTATCGCGGGTGATTTTTAATCTTCCTAATATTCTTTGGAACTCTTTTGACTCACCGGTATACATCCATAAAGGCTCTGTTGAGTTACAGGAAGGAAGTAGAGACTTGATTGAATTGTTTATGAGGCATAATTTTTGTCAATATAACTTAACTAAGAATTCCAAAATAATACTCTTGATCTCGTCTTTAGTAACTTTGTATCGGAAACCATTCGTTCCAGCTTTTCTCTAGTAAAGGAAGATGTTTTCCACCCTTCTCTTGAAGTGCTTGTAACTGACATTTTCTCCATTCCCTTCACCGAAAGCAACAGTCCTATAAGACGATTTCGGAAAGGCAACTAAAAACCTTATTAATGAAAAGCTGATGCAAATCAACTGGCCTCAACAATTTTCTTGTTTATCCTTGGATGATACAATTAATAAATTTTACAATATCATTAATGAATTAATCGAGGCATACATTCCTCTTGACAACCGTAATCGTAAACGATTGTATCCTACTTGGTTTAATGTTTCCTTGTAAAATTAATTAGAGAAAAAAATAAAGCTCACGCTAAATGGAAAAAATTTGCTAACCCTCTCGATTATGATGAGTTTTCATTACTGCGTAATCGACAGAAAATATTGCAAGAAGATTGCTTTCAAAAGTATGTTTTCGGCTCAGTATGTTAGTAAACCTGCAACCTTCTTATCCTGATGATAATTCTTGCCACCTCATACTGCGATAAACGGTGGCTCAATACAACTGTAATAAAAATTTTATCTTCTCTTGATTGCAATTTATAGAATAAATATTTTTTAATTGCTAAATCTTTAAAAATAAATTTAAATATTTTATGTTCAAGGTTACTTTCGCCTGAAGGAGAAAGAAGCTACGCTATGCTCAAGTTTCCTAAGATTCAAATATGATTACAGGGGTGTTCTCAATTCTTTAGCAAAGTCTTTGAAAAAATGGTTTATCAGCAAAATTTTAACCTGTGAAAGGAATACCTCCTAAACATACATGGTTTTCTGAAGGGCAGTCTACTACATGAGGTTTTACCGATTTTTGTTATTTCGCGCTGTCGTATGGACAAGACTAACAAGTGTTTTACCAGACTTTGAAAAAGACATCCCGATGTCAAAATATTTTTATGAAAAAACTCTTATAACGGCTGGTGATGCAGATGGATCTCGCGTATCTTCAGCCCGGTCGCTTGGAGGCGTTAGAAAAACTTTATAAAACATTGTGATCCAGGACCCACCTTCTCACTTAGCGCCCTTTATTGCATACCTAGATGATATATATGGTCGTTGTTCGTAACGCCTTTTTGATGTATGCTAAAAAAAACAAAAATTCAAAAAACCTTCAGCTGTTAACGAACTTCAGGAAACCAATAGTAAGATTACATTTTAATAGGATTAAGTGTTATAAGTAAATGTTATCATTAATTTATTCTCGTTAGTGGTGTCCCATAGGAATAAAATTAATATTCAAGAGGTATTGTTTTTGATTGTAAAAAACTGATTTGAGATGCTTTGAAATATCTAAAACACAGAAACCTTGTTTATTCTAAGTGAATAATATTATTATAATATGTATTTTGCATTTGTTTTTCTATGATGCGTCTTGTTATTCTGCTAATATAAAGAAAGATTCAAAACAATGGAAAACATTAATTATGTATTATCTTAACTAATAAAGGAAGGCATAAGTTCTTAGCTTAATGGATCGTCGCATTGTAAGGGTATTCTTCTATTTAAATTAGTGGACACTTGATAGTGAGGGACACTTGCATAGGCTTCAAGAAACACCAGCTTAAACCGTACTCGTCACACAAACCAAAATCATATTCACGTACCATGGTGCGTTACGAATTAATGCTCAAATTTCCCCTATTTATACAGCTTAGTTAAGAAATAAATAATTAATACAATCGACCATTTTTTGAAAAAACACAAGATTGTGGCAATAATTTAGAGCTATTTTTATTTTTCGTTTTTTATACAACATTATCAATCCACTATTACATACTTATAATATCAACACTCCTCTGTATAACATTTATATACACCATCCACTCACTTCTCTCATAATAAACAACATACCTTTTTCTTGTTTGTTATATACTTTTTCCTGTATATTGTGGGGATCTGTTAAGGGTACCTTACTGTTTTGTCTATTCGTATTTACTGTTGTTATCCAACTAAATATTAATAAATATATAAATTTTAATTATTAGCCCGTAAAGGGTGAAATCCAGTTTTTGTCTACAAGTATTTGGACACACTCAAAAATGTTGTTTATAAAATATTTTATTCATGTAATCAATGATCAAAATATATACTGCATTTGATGTACCAATGCAGTGCCCTTTGCACCGATAGATGCGGATAAGGATAAGGGAAGGACGGAAATAGATACCAAGACGTCAGTTTTGTAATAACAATTTTTTTATTAATTTTTTTTTTTAAATTAAAAAATATTTGTATTTAAGGTCGCAAGTACGCTATGCTCAAGTTGAAAATCATTCTGTCAACAATTCTGCGTAACTTCCGGGTACATTCTGACGTCACTGAAGCGGACTTCAAAACTACAAGGAGACATCATCCTCAAAAGAGAAGAAGGCTTCATGGTGCGCCTTCAGCCCCGCAAAAAGGACCACCGTTATTGCATAGGCCTACTAAAAAAAAACAAAAATCACTTCAGCTGTCACGTGAAACCATGTAGATCTAATGTACATAATATGTATGTATTTATGTAATATTGTTTTTGATGTAAAATAGCACGAAATAAAAACATGTATATTCTTGAAGATAAATATATTATTTATGTATATGCGTTTTTCTAAGCGTTGTTATTTGCAATATAATAAAAATTGACACGTAAACTTAATTAAATATATAATAATTATAGTATATATGCTGTAAGAATTAAATTTAGTACCAGCGCAGTGGCTAAATTCTGAAACCAACTTATATTTTTTTAAAGTAATTTAAAAATGATTTGGAGCAATTTAATATGATTATTTATTTAAATATCAATTGTTCTATCTACGAACATTCAATATTATATTCGTTAAAAACAGGTGTATAGTGTATATGTATTTTAAATCTAGAATTTAATTTGTGTATATCTATGTGATATATTTTTAATGTATTTTTTGTATTTCGGTAGAAATATAAACAAGGATGATGGTTGTAATAATAAATAAGTATTGTTTTTAAATACCTCTTTTTTATCCTTACTTATCTGTCCATAATAAAAATATTATAAAATATGTGTAAGTACAGATTCGCAGAATGCAAGGGTACGTATGATTTTACCTATAAACACTAGAATCATTTAATCACTTTTTATAAAAATTCTAATAAACATACCCTTCTTCTTCTTTCACCACGTTCGCTCCTATGGTGAACATCACTGGACCCCTCCATGAGACCTAATCGCAAGCCAGTTCTCTCGCCTCCTCCCCGTCAGGCCCGCTTCCATCAGCTCCGCCGAGTACATCCGTAAAATGGTTATCGACGGTCTGCCAGGACGGCGGGATCCTGCAGACGTAAAGAAGAGGCAGTTAGTTCAATAAAAAGATCAAAAGGAAATTGCAACGAATAATCTTTACAAAGCGAAAAAATCTTTTCAGATCACATAATATTAATACAAAAAAATTGGTACCTTATGCACATAAGATGCAGTCAATCAAAATAAAAACAAGCACAAAGTATCTACTTAAATTTAAAATACTTTTGGAATTTTTACACGATAGTACTGAAACAAAAAAATACCAAAATGTCAAAATCGTATTGCAATGTGACTTGTCAATATTTATATTAATATAATATCTAAGAATATAGAACCTATGTTTTCTTAGAATAGTATAAAAATGGCTAAAAGACTGGAGTTTAGGGGAATTGGGTGCCTTCAAGGAAAACATTTAGAAGAATATAGGGAGGGTGCGCTTAAGACTTTTCAAGATTTAAGCCCAAGAACTTTACGAAGGTAATGTGATAATAAAAAATATAAGTTTATTCCACACCAGCACTACAGTCACCAACGTATCTACGTGAAGATAAATCGCAGATAAGACGTGTATATAACGTCAATCTGCGTCATTCTTGGTTTATCAAAAAAAAAATAATAGGATGCGCTTCCACGTGACCGCCGCTGATTCTGTATACAATCGTAGTCTTCGATTTTCTCCCTGGAATTAACACAAGAGCAATGATTTTTCAACGCGTTTTATATAAAGACAAGAAGCGTGTTTGTGTCGTCTAACATATTTTTTACGATTTATTTGTGACAGGAGATAAATAAATTAGACAAAATTAACACTTTTCTGGTTGATATCTAAAACGCATAAAAAAATCATTGCTCTAGCGCTAAATTCCAGGGAGAAAATCGAGGATTACGATTGTATGGAGAAACGAGAGCAGGTCACGTGACCGTGCATACTCTTAAGACTCGAAAACAAATATAATAACCAAAAATGAGGACAGATGAATCAAAATATCGTACCATGAATACTAACTAAACTGCACTAACTAAAAAAAGTAAAATTTGGCGTATTCCCAAAAATGCAACCGTTTTTATTTTGGTACTGTTTCATTGAAACTGTAAAAAATATATATACCGATATAGCAAAAAGATAGAAAGACTTTTCTTAGACAGACATGTGGCAGTCGGTGTGATCTGTAATGTGGTATTCTCAGTTCATTTTCAGGTGTAGTATTCATTGTGCGATATCTTTCAGGATCTCTGTGATCTAGCGACCAGCACTATAAAGAAAGAAATGTGTGTATTCATGGAGAAACAAAACTCGTAGTACAACCCGAAAACTGGTGAATTTACACCATATTTGGAGTCAAATGTGTAAAATGATTTTTTAATCTGAGCTTCAAATTTTTTTTTTTTCTTATTTCGAAGCTTTCATAAGTACCGTAGATTAAGTAAAATTATAAGAATTCTTGTTAAAATTAGGTTTTTGCAATTTTTTTCCTATAACATAGTATTCATTTGACTAGAAAGATTGTATTTATAATAATTTGTGAGAATTTATCGAAAAAAAAAATCAAAAATATCACTATGAGTCACATCAAAAGTTTTACTATGCAAAATCTACTTCAAATATGACGTAGATTCACTGGCTTCCCGCTTGTACATCGAGTTTTGTTACACCTATACGAAAAATATAAATAGGTAGCGACTATATTTTTAACGTATTTTAGACATCGCCAGCCACACCACCTATGTGTGTTGAAGGAACTGGAGGAAGATGGCTATATCTTGGCTCCACAGTACATCAGGGATCTGATGGTGGAAAACGAAGAAGTGATACTGAAGGACGATTTAGGTATCACAATCAGATTATCGGATAGTCCAATGTTTATGGATTTATTGAGAGAAATATTGACGAAAGCTGAGGAATTAAACAGACTACGTAAGTAAGAAAACTATTGATAAGATTATAATTAAATATCTTGGAAGATAAAGGCAATCTTGCAATTATTACGACACTATTTTCGGGAGAAAATGCCTGAAGAGCCCAGTGCTATAAATACTACATCACTATTGTCTTGCAGTTACAAGCGCGTACACAAATATTTTCAACTAGTAAGCTCGTTTATGATTTATAACCCTTGTACAGATTATTTTAAAGAATAAAAATCATTGATTCAACTTTAATTATTATCTGTATGTAGATTGCGGTACAAGCGGGAAACAAGTGAATCTACATAATATTTAAGGTCGATTTTGTGGATTTTTTTTATTTATTTGACCCATACTTTTCGAGAAAATTGAGAACGATGAAGATTTTTATTCAATAAATTTTTGCACTTTGTTATCAAATATCATGTATTTAGTCAAATTGATACTATTCATAAATAAGACAAAATCAAAAATAGCATTTTAGTATGAATTGGTGCAATTTGCCTTAATCTGCGGTGAGAAGAGAAAAAACATTTTTTTCAAAGTCAGATTTAAAAGCCAAGTTACACATTCGACTCTAAATATGATATAGATTCACCAGTTTTCAGGTTGTACTGCGAGTTTTAATACTCCATGTCTCATTTCCTATCGATTTTAGGTGACACTGCTGGCGAGATCAAGCAGCTGTGCTCCGGAGCCTTGAGGTTCCTGGACGTGGCGCTCGGGCGGGACCCTCACGCGCCCCCCGTGGCCAACATCCCAGGGCGGGGGCGGGGCTGGCTGTGGCTAGTTAGGCGGCTGTTCCTAGTCGCCCTGGGGCTCGCCCAAGAACTCAAGCTGGATGGGGGAGAGAGAGAAGCGAACTGTCGCTTCCTCTACGCCAGGTTTTTGCTGGAGCATTGTGAGTTTGTAGAAAATCTGATATATAGATACACGTATATAAAGAAGGATAGATATATATATATATTTATATATATAAATAGATGTACTATAGTATGTCTTGGCGTAGAAGTCAAGGAAGGCGGAGGATGACATGGTGTAATCAAATACAGTAGATGTGAATAATCATCGTGCCTGTACGAAAAAAATAACGAATTAGGAAGAATTAAAAGAAATGTTCCAGGAAGCAAGAGGAATGGTGTGATCTGGTACTGAAGCGTATGACTGATCATCTAACCTTCATGTAATAAAATTATTAATACACACTGCACTTGGTGTAACGATGCAGCGCCCTATGCACCATTGGGTGCGGATAAGAGAAAGTAGTAGTAGTAGATAGAAATATAGATAAAAAACTGAACAAAAGGCGAAAACTATGATATTTCATTTTTGATTAGTTTTGTATTGAAAATCAGTTTATTTATTTTGATTATTGTACGAGTAGACGTTCTATATTACTACTACTACTACTACTAGAAAAATAAATTGTTTAACAATCTTCTCAAAATGGTTTTATTGTATTTTAGACCCAGATCACGATACAGATACAGCGGCAGAACACTTAATACAAGCTCGCAGGATGGCCTCCGGAATAGTAAGGAACAGCTATAATTGGATTATTTAGAAATAAATGTACCGTAGCTATGATTTGAATAAAGTTTTGCATCGTTTTTCACAATTTTTTATGAAAATATGCGTTTGTAAATGCGCTTTTTCAAGTCATTGAACATTCAGATGTCTTTATGTTGATTTTTTATTCATACCAGTCGTTTTATGGTTACAGTCATACCTCGAAAAATAAATCTATTTTTGACGTGATAACGTCTAATAAATCGATGAACGCCGGCTGCACACACGAAAAAACATGACTCATTGGCACCTTCCGCCTGAGCCGAGTGTGCAAGCGAGAGCGCAGAACAAGCGACAGAGAGGCGCGATCGGCCTAAGCGTTCGGTTTGAGACGCATCTAACTCTCTTCCAATCCATCGGCCGATGCGTCCGAGTAGAAAGGAGACAGCAGCAGCACACAAGAAGAAAAAACCAAAAAAAAAGTTAATTTATGGAAAAATAAATATTTTTCAATTATCTGCTTTGTATCATACAACATAATGTTAATTCGATAAAAATAATTTAATTCAATTAATAAACGTATGCTATATTTCATC
This sequence comes from Micrasema minimum, assembly GCA_022494985.1. Classification (NCBI taxonomy): domain Eukaryota; kingdom Metazoa; phylum Arthropoda; class Insecta; order Trichoptera; family Brachycentridae; genus Micrasema; species Micrasema minimum. Next base: position 81,997 of record JAGVSP010000220.1, on the reverse strand, counting down.
AATGCTTTCTTATGACGTTATCACCTAAAATTATCGTCCGTAAACCGACTTTACAGACAACCAAAAGTTTTTTTTTTATTACTAAGTAGTTTTACGTAATATACGTATGCCTCCCGAGAGCCTTATCCATGCTTGCCTATTTAACAAGGCATTTAACTAAGCATTCGAAAGTGCATTCGTATTTTTATGGAAGTCGGATCCTATGAAATACCTGAATTTGTTATTTTACGCTAAACGAAAAATCTTATGAGGATAATGAATATTTTCATCCAAGGATACCTTATAATAAATTATGGTACACAAGGAACACGTATCTGGTCGATATTTAAATTGTGTGAAAAAAACATTGCTCTTATGTTAAATTCCAGGGAGAAAATCGAGGAATACGTTTGTTTGGGAAAGCAGCCGCGAGTCACGTGGTGAAAACGTCACGAACACTACTGTACTGTATAAATAATACGTATGGACTATTAATCCCGTATATGTACATATTTCTTGTGTATTAATTTTTGCAGGATAAATGGCGGTTCTGTGAAGAGGGTGGTGACTCCGCAAACACCTTGTTTTCCGTGATCTGCCTTCTCCTGAGAGACATGTACCTGAAGAAGAGCGCCGAGTTCGGGAAGAACAGCCCCAAGGACGCCCTGAGGGCTTGCCAGCTGGCTGTCAAAAGGGCTGACGAAGGTGAGGTTCTTCAAAAGTCTCGTGATTAGGGAGTTTGAAATGCCTCTTCTGTAAAAAAAGAGAAATATTGCCACTGGCTTTTTTCACAAAGTTTGTGACAAAGTCTGTGTCATAACACCGACGATCTTAAAAAAATTATTCCTTAAAAGGGGCGTAGCCATACAAATTTTCTAAAAATTTACGCTTCCTAGGGTTAATATCATAACACCACTTATTATCAAATTCCACAATGCATACACAGTTCCAGCATGCACAGCTCACACTTTGATACGAGTGACGTTTGTGTCTAGTGATGACGTAGATGCTTAATGATGACGTAGTGCGTGACGTAGTGGGTCACTAGCTGTCACTAGGCACAGACTAGGCAAGGTAGTATTTTTTAAGTATCGAATGCCACATGTCTGAAATTCTTTTTCGAAGCCGACGATATTGTTTTTTACAGCTGAAAATGAAGATAAGTATGCAGAGGCTGTGACTGCAGCTGGACACTGCTATATTCTCAATCGCAATTTCGAAGAAGCTTTGAGCAATTTCGATGAGGCTTTGGAAATTCGCGAAAGAACAACTAACATGTATGGGATATGCGAAGCCTTGATCAATGTGGCGATCGCATACCAAAAGTAAGATTTACTACCGATACTTTCCCTCATTTGCACCCAATAATGCGTAGGGCACTGCACTGGTACACCAAGTGCAGATTGCATCTTGATCAATTATTACATGAAGGCAGGATGATCAGTCTTACGCTTCAGCGCGAGGCAGTAAAGCTAGTCAAAAATAATAATTTTCTTTTGTTCTTCAATTGTTTGCTTGCAGTATTTCAAGCATATTTTCAAGAAGGATCTTACACATAATATATATATTGTACTTATCAACTAAATATCAGATTTATTTCTGACAGGTCAAACTTATTAATTTATTAATTATTGTAAATTATCAGGCCTTTTCGAATATTTGGAAAAATGTACACAATAAAACTGTATGCTACCAATCTAGAAACCTCAAACTCATAATTAAAAAACTTGCTTCTGTTGGATTATATGATTCATGAAGAGCTTAGCGTCCTTGATGATGACTTTCCACTTTTTTCGATCTTGAGTTTTTTGCTCTCAGCAATCCCTCAGCTTATCCATGATCAGCCAACACATTGTCCAATTATCCATGTAACACTAATTTTAATTGCTGGTTTCTCCAGAACGGCTAACATGTCCCACCCCACTCTAAGGGACTGGCTGTAACTAACTAGGCTTGTGATAAGTTGCTTTCTCATATAACATGCATATGATGTATATCTTGTTTGCTCTGTGCCTTCAAGTTCCCGCTGTTACACACGGTCATGGCACAAGAATCGTTTTCAGCGCTTTATTTTCAGACCAGAATATTTCGTTCTCCTTTTTAGAGTCATTTTAAAAACCATAAATTTAATTTTATCACGCAGTTATGCAATGGATCGTATATTTTCCCAATAGACTGAAGAAGATAGATGAAGCTAAGGAATATCTGCAGCAGATGCTCAGCTTAGCAGAGACGTACAATCTCACAACATGGCAAGCCCATTCCTTCTGGCGCTTGGGAGAGCTGATGCTGCGAGGAGGGAGACCCGCGGAAGGCTCTCCACTGCTCGAACAAGCATACAACCGCTTCGGAGGTTCTGTCAGACTGGTATTATTAAAAAAAAACTACATGATATTTAACGAATTGCTGTTAGCCCAAACAATCAAGTGAAATCCCGTATTTTTTTTAATAGATTCTCAAAATAACGACATTTTGAAGGTTAAAAATTCTATGATGGGTTAATCGATCATTATTAGCATCTCAACTAAGACATAATATGGATTATCTAGGCGTTTACAGGGCTTGCGACCTGTCATTGGCTGGGTTAGCAGCCACTTGACGTATTACAACAATTCTCATTTCGCCTTTCATTTGATAACCGTATCTGAGAAATTCTGGAAAATGCATACGTATCTTGATTTTCACTCGTTATTTCTCATTTTATTTATTTGCTATCTACTGAAAAAATTGCTAGGTATTTTTAACTGTAAACGCCTAGATAATCTATGTTTGTTTTCCTAGCTTTTCTGTCTTTGTTGAGATGTATAACTGAATAACTCAAAATAATGTTTAAATCATGATTATTTCAGGAAAAGAATGTTTCTCCGTCTACAATTCGTACTTCGCGGTCCCAAAGAACTAAGAGTATGGTGGTGGCAATGAATTTATTAGGTTCCACACAAATAATTCCAACGAGAATCAACTACAGGGAGTTGGAGCAAAAATTGCTGTACCACAATGAGCCAGCTGGCTTCTTGGTCAGCTCTATCAAGAGAAGCGATGACGAAGTGTGCGCTCCAGAAGCGAGGAAAACAACGTTTTTCGGCAAAAGAGAAGATGAAATCCATCAAGAAATAAGCAACCAAGAGAGTCAGAGAAGAGGCCAAAAAGAATCGGTGAATTATGACGCTATGGAAATTAATGCCAGACGGTCTAGTGTTCTCAACATGGAGGGATCGTTTATGAGCCTTGGGAAGAAGCACAGGAAAAAAAGGACTCACAATAGAACATCGACCTACTTCTTGGATGAGTTTGATGACGTTGATCCGTGGATGACGACCCATCTTGATAATACGCATAAGGATGAACTGAGCCATATAAGGTGCATGTACGGTATTTCCAGAGGTACAAATTTTAATCATTAAAGGTACATGTAGTAACAAAACTCGTAGAACAACCCAAAAACTGGTGAATCTACATCATATTTGTAATATGATTTTTGAATCTTAGAACTCCTCTTTTAGAACAGATACCTCTGCATTGTTCAATTAGACTCACTAGACAATGTCATATTTTTTATAATTTAGCACCATCAAATAGTTATTTAAAAAATTCTTTTATATATCGTAGTTGTGCGAAATTCAATGAATATTGTACCTGTCTTGACATTTTTTTAACATCAGACTACCCGATTTTAAATTAAAATTATTTGAAATCTTATAGACTGTAAAAGGTTATCCTAATTCTATTCCCAGTCATCTCCTTTCCTTTTACCTATCCCTATCATCCTATCCTTCCCTCATATCTCTTTATTTTTATTTCTTATATTCATTTTTTCCACCTTACTTTGAATTGTATAAATGTGAAAAACTATAATTGGTAATCATGCTTTTTTGTATTCTACGTTCATGTATCGATACTGTTGTTTTTCCTAAAAATAAAATAAAATAAAATAAGCTTTAAAAAAAATTCTCCTTTGAAAGTTTTCATAAGCACCGTAGATTAAGTACAATTATACGAATTCTTGTTAAAAATAAGTTTTTGTTTTGTTTTCCTAAAACAAAGTATTAATTTGACAAAATGTATTGTATTTAATAATAATTTGTTAGAATTTTTCGAAAAATAAATCTACTTTTTACTAAATTTTCTCGAAAACTATGTCAATTTAAAAAAAAATCAACAAAACTGACTCCAAATATGACGTAGATTCACTGTTTTCCCGCTTATATATCGAGTTTTGTTCCACCATGTATATTTTCAAGTATCTACTTATTGTATTAATTACTAAATATAGTTGGAACTCGCAATTGGTATCAATATTTTTGGTTTGAAACATTCAAACATAATGATTACGCAGGTACATAATAGTGTGTGTATGTATTGTGTTCAATTTGACATAATACATAACTTGAATTAATTAACTAATCATCACGCCATTTCCCCGAAGTGATTGGCAGAGAGGAAGAAAGCCATACCACTCTGTCTTGGTATACTTCCCTCGACTCCCCTACATTCATACATCGTCTCATGCAGACACGCGGATTATTCCGACTTTTCACATGTCCACTTTCAAGTACTTGTTGTACTTGATCATGCCATGTCTTTCTCGGGCTTTCTCGACTCCTACATCCAGGCACACTGGCATGACATACAACTTCTTTTAGCCGTTCTTTCACCACTCATTCGCTACACATGACCAAACTATGGTAAAAGCCCTTTATTAATTTGATTCTTGATATTAATTGAATAGAGCTGCTTACTTTTTTTAAAGTCTTTGTCAAAAAATACTTTTACTTCTACACTCCCTTATCCGCACCCAATGATGCATAGGGCACTGCATTGGTACACCAAGTGCAGTGAGTCTTGATCATGTGCTACACGAAGGCAAGGTAATTAGTTTTATGCTTCAGCGCCATTCCAAAATTTGGACCGTGTTCTGTTTTCCAAAAATCAAAACGAAATTTGCGAAAACCAAACATGAGGGTTATAAATGTTTTATCTCTTCATTGTAAAATTATAAAACAACGCATTCAAAATGTTTGTCCTGTCATTACAAGTATGTTTGTAAAAAAATGTTTTTGCAGGTCAGGAGTTGATCGAAACATATTTTGACGAGTTATCTAAATGCCACGAAAGTATGGAATCCCGGCTCAAGATAATTAATTTCAAGTTGCATTCTCGTCCATTCTGGCACATTCCAGAACCCAGGAAGCCAAGTGAGGAGAAGGTAGACGAGGAGGGAGAAGAAAAGAAGCTCGAAGGGGCTGCAGGTGATACTCAGGAACTAGCGGAAGGAGACGATGGTGAGATAAAAGATCAAGATGGAGATGCTGACATGACCATAAAGATCGGGGAAGTAGAAGAAAAACAAGACGAGAATGAAGAGAATGCTGGTGATGTGAAGGAGGAAGCGAATGAAAAAAATGCTGATGAGAACGAAAAAAAAGAAGAAGTAAAAAATGATGACACTATTGTTGAAGAAGAATAAAGAGCATTTAAAAAAGTTATTTCTTTTTATACGTAGAGCTATCAGCCATCTATGTAAAACTTTTATTCTAATTTATAATACTTATGCATTAAAAATTGGTAGGACCAACCAAATACACATAATCTGCAGTCGCCAATTTATTATATAATTAACACATTAAAATTGAACTGTTAAATCTATTTTTCCCAAATTTATTTAATATTTCGTTTCGAAAGATACCTATGGAACCTATCATTAGGTTTTATGTGTTTTTACACTGTAATTTAGAGATCGAAGATTTAATATTTCACCTACAGATTGCCTAGTAAGTATTCTTCGTGTAGCAAAATTATTAATTATCTACATTCAAATAAGCCAATTATGTGGGGAAAAAAGCTTTAAAAAATCGGCCAATTTATATTTTTTCAGAATGACTTGTATTTTATTGACATCTGTCGGTAAATATTGAAACTACTCTATACAATACTTTGGTGGTGGTAAAGCAGATACCACATTTATCAAGTATAACTATTTACATTTCTCGACAGATGGCGGTAGTAGTATAGTTTTCAACGAACTCTGTCAGTAATTTTTAAATAATAATAATTCATAATCATTCTTCATAAATATTATTATTGTGTAGGTACCATTGTCAAAAAAGAAATTGATGATTTAAAGATTTAAAGATAAACGGTAGATTTACGGTAGATAGAACGTTTCAAAATACGAAAATATTTTTTAACTAATACCTACATTATAGATACCTTTTTAAAAACTCTAAAATTCAGGGGGCTTCTTTTTTTACCAAATGGGTAGATATGTAATAATTATTACCAACGCGACCGCAGCCGTTTTCCATACAACCGTATTCCTTGATTTTCTCACAGAATATGGCTCTAGACATTAGATTAGAACAATGATTTTTTTTACACTTTTTAGATGACAGGAAGCGTGGTTGCATCGTCTTCATTTTAAAATAGGTATTTATAAAATAAGACTTAACACGCTTCTAGTTATCATCTGTAGCGTTTAAAAAAAATCATTCATTGCTCTTGTGTTAAATTCCAGGGAGAAAATCGAGGACTACTGTAGTATGGATAAACTGCCGTGCGTCACGTGATAGCGAACAATGTAATACTTTCGCTAATCCGCACCCAATGGTAAAGAACACACCAAAGTGCACACTCACTTATTAAGATTAGAAAAATATTAATGGTTGCATTTGCATCCTAAGTGCCTACTTTCAGTTCTTTTTTCTATTTAATTCAGAGACTAGACAAGCTTTTTCAAAGAGAACTGTCAACATTTTATGTTCCATTTGTATTTTGCAGTTAAACAAAGACAACTGTATCTATCTTCCACCATCCAATATACATTTTAATCATTCTGTTTCCCTCTAACAAGTTGAAATTGAGACAACAACATAACTAGGGACGGAAGAAAATAGCTTATCTATAAAAATTAACATTGATTTAGTTACATTTTTTTACTTTCCATCACAAAAAGTCTTCAATATCGTTTTTCGCGGGTTTCCCAAAAACATGAAAATATATCTAAACCTTGGGCGGAAATCGAAACTGTGCGTCTCATATGGACATATACCTACAAACATATTCAAAGAATGCAATTAGTTAGGTAGGTATATAAGTAGGTACATTATTATAATAATAATCACCTCAAAATAATTCAATTTGGCACCTGAGAGAAAAAAGGCAAGTGTCGTTACCTTACCTTGATATTCAAAATTCAAATACCCCCTTACATAATAGATACATGGCTGTAAAAACATGATTAAAATAGGCTGTTGTACCTACCACGAATAATAGCCTTTATAGCTTCGCGTAAATAATATATTAATAATTATATTCGTATGGGAACATTAAGCAACAATGTAGATGGAAGATATACGTGGATCGGTAAGGAATATTGGAGGTAGAATTTATAATCGAGCTATTGTTTAAATTCACTATCTCAATCATGTGGTAAATTACTTTAACATTGCGTGAAAACCAGTTGGTATTTTGTTAGTGTCGAGTTCTTGTTGATTTATTAGGAAATTAATAAAACATTGCGTTCGTTATGTTAAAAACCTAAATTTGGTAATAGGTACAGATTTTTTGTTAAAAATAATATTATGTTGTACATCTATCTACTACTGGACTTTATTGAAATCCAAACCAACTAATAAACAAGGGTTGGTTGGAACATATTGCTTAAAAGCAATAAGCCCGCCCTTGTACTTTTGCTATGTAATTGTACATGAAGTTTAAATAAATAAAAAAACATGCCATTTCCACAAAGGTATTTGTGATGTATTGGATATGGGGGCTTTCAGTAATACACGGCTGTGACAACTATGACGGGTTTAATATAATATCTGTTTAACTGTCTATGCTCCTCAGAGCTCTGACCCGGAATGACGGGCACACGGCAGACATACTACATACACACACACCCTTGTACATCTTCTGTCACCCTCACACACAGTCTCTTTCACACACATATCTCACAGTGATAGAACGCCATGACACTCTGTCGTGTCTCACTACTTCTTTCTTAACATTAAATCTTCGCGATAAAAATAGATAACATTCTAATTTGAAATTGATTGTTGCGACGGCCCAAAACATAAATCATATCTACTGGCAGACCATTTCAAATTCATGTTATTAACAATCAGGATATCGTCGCAAAAATTTGTTGGTTTATCTTGGCGTATTATCTAAATCAAATGAGTACCTACGTACCATAAAGTATGGGTTTTTAATCTAGGTGATCTCCAATAAATCTTTTTTTTTACATTATCATTGTGGTATTAATTTGTGTTGTAGAGAGTCACAAAAAACAGCACAAACATCATGAAATATTTACTCTATTGCCATGAGGAAGCCACCCTACAAATTCAGCAATCGTATTGTTCCAACGTACATATCGCATCATGAATACTATACTGCACTAAGTCATTTTTTTAGTTGAGATTACCATGTTACAGCTCACACCAACCGCCACATTTTTGTCAACATGTTGCTATCTGTTTCGATTATTTATTATTTTTGATCCAATTTCAATGAAACAGTACATCACATTTTTGTGATTCCCAAAAGTTGACTTTTTTAAATTAGAACAGTTTATTATTCGTGGTGCGTTTAGTTGTATCTATAGACCTAAATACAATGATAAATAATAATTGACAGTTCTATTAACGTCGATTATTTTTATCAGATTTGGCGTCCATTTTGCTTTTGTATTTATGAAAAACGATCACGAACGCAGTGTTCGAGATCACAAAGTTCCCTGGTCCGTGTTTCGCCTATTGTTTCTGCTGATCGCTAATTCGGCGGACCTTGTTCCATGGTCGTATGGTCAACTGACTGCGAGTTCACTGCTCTGCATAGTCTTTTGAATCAGGGGATGTTTGGGTGATACTGCACTTAGGGTAAAATGGAAAAGATAATATTAGGTAAGTCGACTGCTCGCTCTAAGGAAGAAAGCACTAACTCCGATTTATTTCAATGCTCCGATCTGCTAAAATGCTTAGCAATTTTCTCAATGGATGACAGAGAGTTCACATGTGAAGCATCGCGCCATTTTGCTGTATATTGGCAGATATGGATATAAATTACTAGGTGAAATGGGGAATGTTGTAATACATCAAGTGGCCACTTAACCCAGCCAATGACAGGTCATAAGCCCTGTAAACGCCTAGATATCCATATTCCCTTCCAAGTTTCTCGTCTCTGTTGAGATATCAAATTGTTTTTCAGGATGATTTAAAAAGCGCTATTTTCGTGATAAATCGCCTCAAAAGGGCTGTACAATAGAGAGGCTAGATCACAACACGTTTTGCAACTACCAAGCGCATGGACGGTTGGGATTCTATTCTAGTCTCCTACAGTTTAAACAGACTGACACGGTAAGGGAAAATATTTTGAAGTTAATTAATTTACATTGATTAATGTCAAAGCTTGTGAATTATATGAAAAAATTGGTACTGTAAAGTTTCAACGAAATCATATTAATGTTGTAACAATAGGTTTTCGTGAGTTCACCGTCTCCATTTTGCCTCCATTTCCTCTGATAATGACACCACTAAAATGCACGATGCGATCGAAAAACAAATTAAACTTTTAATGAAGTCTGCCAATAGCACAGCGGATTGTCCGCCATTGTTTTACAAATTGCTACAAGCCACAAACAGTATTCGGTACAACACTTGTATTTTTATTATAACCGTTATATTATCGTGTATTTATTATATTATTTTACCATTCTATCAAATAATCAAATAAATGTGATAGAATACTAAATTTATTCTAAACAGATACAAGCGTATAAAACTTTTACGAATTTTCAAAAACCATACAATAATGTATGTATGTGTAGGCACTACTTTGCGAATAAATGCCCATAGAAAACATACGCAATTACTTATTGCTTTCTTATGATATTCGCACATATTTCAGTTTGTAAAAACTATTATCAATGAGGCCTAAGCGGCTTGTGCTTAAAAATATGAATCAAGTCGTGGATTGGCCTTTCGAACCAGGGATCTCTTGACCGAAGTAACCGCAATGCTACTTCGATTTAAATATTTTTTATTAGTACCCCAGAACCCCACAAATTTAAACATTTTTTTCCTTCTGCCTCTTATTTCTTTTACCGAAAATCACAACTGGTTTACGAATTTTAAAACTTGTCGAAAACTGCAGACTATAAAGTTTTTAAAAAAAATCCATTCTGATTTTTTTTCAATTTTCATTTTTACACTGTGTAACAAATGTACTCGATGTACAAGAGGGAAACCAGTGAATCTACGTCATATTTGGAGTCGAAGTTGATTTTTTTTTCCCGAGAAATTTCTATGAATTGTTATTGGGTATTATTTTACTATTTCTAATTAATACTACCAGTAAAGAAAACAAAAGAAAAAAACAGATTTTAATAAGAATTTGTCAAATTTTACTTAATCTACAGTACTTATGAAAGCTCTTACGATAAGAAAAAAATATTAAGACTCAGATTCAAGTCGTATTACTCATTCGACTCCAAATATGATGCAGATTCACCGGTATTGGTTGTACTACGAATTTTGTTACTGTATGTTTATTGTATGTTTAGTAAAATGTCGATATTCATCGTCCAATATTAAGATGATTGTAATATTGAGATCACGTTTATCCGGTCCATTTTTTCCATCACATAGATTATACCGTTCTCAGATTGTAAACATCGCGAGATCGTGTTCAATGGTAAACAACATTGTTGATTCAACTTTTCTAGAAAGTCATTTTGACTCCATCTTGACAATAACATGGGGTCAAAAAACCGCCATATTATGTAATCAAAATATATTCTGGAAAAAATGTTAAAATATACTATATTTAAGCGTCCAAATCCTTGTAGATAAAAAATAGTGTAGTTAACTTATGGCGGACTAACAACATCAACATTTATCAACTATTTAATACAATTAAAATCGATTTTTAATAGACAAAGAATAACATTAGGAAGAAGTGTATTTTGATTCACCACGCTAAATTAAGTTTAGTTTCAGTGCCGAAATGACGTCATCTATTTGTTATAATGTATTTTTCATTTTTACATCATTTTTACTCTGTCATGACATACTTCCTTTGCTTCCTCTATATTCATACATCTTCTCAAGCACATACGCCGATTATTCCGACTTTTCACATGTCCACTTTCAAGTACTTGTCGTACTGGGTCATGCCATGTCTTTCTCGGCCTTCCTTGGCTTCTACATCCAGGCACACTTGCATTTAAACTTCTTTTAGCCGTTCTTTCATCACTCATTCGCTCCACATGACTAATCGTAAAAGCTTAAAATTTTGTCGATAATGCTTATCTCAGCCTTGCACTCTGCTCTAATTTCGACATTTGTACACCTATCATACATAGTCTTACCACACTTTTCACCTGAGAGATCGCATTTCAACAGCATTTATTCTACTTTCATCCTTCTTTTTCCAACACCACGCTTCTCTACCATACATAAGGGTTGGTACCAGAACTCCGTTTGTGTACTGCCAATTTTGCTTCTTTCGATAATGTTCTTATTTGCCACTATCGATTTAAGAGGCACCATTAACTCTGTTTCCAGAACTTTCCCTTCTCTCAATGTCCTTATCCACATTTCCGTCTCTCGTAAACATACTTATATTAATATTAATATACAAATTCTTCAACCTGCTTTAATCTGTCTCCATTTACTATAATCTTACGTTGCTTTTTGCGTGTGAGTTCTCCCCACAGATTATATATACATACTAGTAAATAGTTCTCCCTGTCATCCATCTACTTTACGAGAATTTGGAGTTGGTTTGAATATGGAATTTGGATTTTACACTCCAATGTTGTTATATTAAGTATTAACCTATTAAATAAAAATTAAATAATATCTATCTACATAGATATTATTTAGGCAACATTGCCTGGGAAAAAAAAAGGAAGCCGTTAAGTAGGTAGTTATCAAGGAATGCAAAATTCACTAACATTTTCCGTGAAATTCTGAAAGCATTTGAATTGAATTGGCCATTTTCACACGGTTCGGTAGGAGATATAAACGGGAGGTCATTAACGCAACTCGCTCGCGTATGCCAATTTTACAACATTATTAACTTAATTAACTCCCAAAAGCTTGTTTTATAGCGATAGTTGTTTCTAAATATCAACTGCTAAATCTGCAGAATCTTTGTAAAAATACCATATCTCAAGCGCTAAAAATTTTCAACACATAATGACTTATTCTGGTCATTTTTGCTCAGAACCTACACAAATTTGCTATTTCTCTGACTATAACTAATACAGTCATCAAACAAAGTAGCCTTTTTACAACAGTCGATTTAGAATCGTTGTAAATATGGTGGAAATTAAAGAAATGTTTTTATGAAATCCCAGATGTGATTTGCATTAAATTTTAGCAGGCTATGAAAATTTAAATACATTAATTACCCACGACATAATTCTAAGTTATGCGTTTTTCAAAAAGATTGTTAATTGGCATGTCATTTGACTTAGTCTATTTATTTAAAATTTTAAGCCACTACCGAAGAATTATAATTAAAAATGGGTGTTAAAACACACAAAAATACGAGAATTAAACTGTTTTGGTGCTTATTATGATGGAATTACCATCTTGGTCATTCGTAGCACCGTTTTAGATGTTAGAATTAATGCATTAGTCTATATTCTATATGCTATAATAAAAAAACTCATAAAATAAATCTTAAGCTTAATTTAACAAGATACTAAAGAAGGTAGGTATCTAACTTTCTGCGGTGTTTATTGTCAATTTTTAAAAAATTATATAAATTTATTTAGTTCTATATAAATTTACATCGACTAATTATTTATTACTACATTCATCCTTCTATTTTTTATCCTAATATTATACATTGCGGTCAATAAACAAGACAAAACTTTACATCAAAGCTTAACAAGTAAACAGTTATTGTTCATAGCTAAGTTTTCCTATTATATATTTTATAATATTTAAGTCCCATACCACTGAAATAACTTCAAGAATAAACTTCAAGATGTAAGCTTCTTTTATCAAGAGAATATTGAAACTTGTAGTTCCCACAGATCGCTTTTTTAAATTACTAGCGTAATGAACATACCACCTACAATAAAGGATTCACACAAACTTTTATAGAATTTCATTCACATTTCACTGCAGTAATATTCATCTAATTCTGATTTTGTGCCATTGTTATGCGCACTTAATCTTCGAAAATTCCATTACACAATAAGTGAATGTAATTCTGCTTAACAATATTGAGGAAGAATACAAAAAAAAAAGATTTAGAATACAGACAGTTTCGGTGTTATGTTAGATCGCAGGGATTGGCGACACAGAGACAGGGAAGCATTCATTGTAAAAATTACATTTTTTTGTGGTAGGTAAAACACGTTTTTCAAAATTAATTTTTTTAAATTACAAATAAGTGAAATAAGTGCAAATTTAGAAAATAAATGTTTTATTTATTCTAAACTTCACTAAATAAGTACTTTTTGAAAATTAAATACATGCAATCTTTTTAATCAATCAAAGCTTTTTGAAAATTAAATAGATGCTAGTGAGAATTCGAACCAGCTATCTCTAGACTACCACTGGGCTACCACCCATTTTGAGTACGCGAATTATTAAAAGCCATTTAACACACTTATCATACTAACAAAATTGTTATTTAGCTCATTTCAGACAACCCCTTTTGAAAAAGTTTGGCGTCTAACTAGGAATATCTGTGCCTTATTTTAGTTCAAGGATAGTCTGTAGTTCTCCGCCATAGATAAACAATTGATAATAGCACTACTGGTATAGTAATTATTCATCATAATTCAATATTTTCAATCATCCTTTTATTCTAACAGGCGACGAAGTTAATTCTCATTTATTTTAAAACCGAAATAAAGGTTAAAAGTTGGCAACTCCCGTTCTAACGCAATCATTAAATCTGATTAAATCTTCAATTCTACAAAGATAGCAAGAAGAAGGTGTAGGTACCTACCTAAATTAACCCTCTTTGTAAGTTCCTCAAAGTAATTTCGGCGTTTTATATGTGTTTTATAGTCCCGGCATCTCTATATCTTTTAATTTGAATAAGCGGAAATTCAAACTTAGAGAAACATTTTTCATTAACTAAAGAAGCTTTTGTTTTAGAATTTTTCGTTGTTCTTTTGTTCACAAATTATATCTAAGCCTTAATATAAACAAACATTGGTAGAGAAATCATTACTTTTTCGAACGTTTTTTATCTTCTATTTCTTATGCAGTTGTTATACATTGCGGTCGGTGAAGAAACATCTATTACGCCATAGTCAAAAATAAGCGTAAGGATCGAGGAAAGTAACCAGGATTTTCACTATCAAACATTGTGCTTCACTGCTACATTTTTATAACAGACTAATAATTAAAATTCGTAGATCGCCTGATTTTTCAACACGCTCAGTGGGCCGCCTTAATTTTTTATTTCAATGTACACAATGTACTTAAATGTAATAAAATGAATGGGCAAATGTTAAATTTGTTCCTTTATGGTGACTTTGAATATAAACTCGTTGCCTCAGTACCTACTTTGAATATTTTTGTCCTTGTAATATGTTTTTCTAATAGTCCGCCTAGTAGTACAGTGGTAGCGCATTTGGCTTCCGTGCATGAGGTCGCGGGTTCGATTCCCGTAGTGGGTCAAAATGAAATATTTATTTAGGTACATGTGATTTTCATTTAATTTTCTTGGGTGGTTTGTTCATGTGCGATATCTGGACTGGTACTAAGGGGGAAGACTGATCAACCTACCTTTATGTAATATAAAATGATCAAGATACACTGCACTTGGTGTAGACCGATGCAGTGGCCTATGCACCATTTGTGTGCGGATTCAAGTCAATAATCAAACATCTCTAGAGCTGATAAAATTATTTAGTATGTAACCATGAGACTCCATCTTTTGATCTACTCCATTTTTGACATTTTTTTTAGAAATTAGTGACTTCGACTAATTCTTAATTTCCCGGAATTATTACTACTACTACTATCCTTAATCCGCATCCATTTTGTTTTTGTTTGTTTTTTGTTTAAATATATTTAATCTAACTATTATTAAATATTTGAATAATAATTAATAATAAAACAACATTAAACTTATTTTTTACATACTGCACTGCATTAAGACACCATGTGCAGTGAAATCTTGATAATTTTTTATCACATGAAGGGCAAAACGACCAGTCTTACGCTTCAGCGCCAGTCCAAGGTATAACATATATAATTATTTTTTTTGTATCACAAATAATATTTCAAAATATTTTTGTAAAATAAATATTTCATAATATTCAATATTGTAAAATAAATATTTCAAAATATTATTGTAAAATAAAATTATTTCAAAATATTTATTGTAAAATAAATAATTTCCAAAATATTATTGTAAACTATTAAGTATTATCCTAGATTAAACTGTTAAAACATTGTCATTCACATTATTACCCCGTATCAGCACGGCTTTGTACCACGAAAGTCTACCCTTACTAATCTGCTGATCTATGAAAATTTCATTGTAGATTGTTTTTTTCAAGGAAATCTCAAGTTGATTCTTTATACACTGACTTCAGTAAAGCTTTTGACAAGGTACACCATTCAACGCTGCTCGAAAAATTTACGATTAATGGGTTTGAACAGTGATATCCTTATTTGGCTCAAATCTTACCTTAGTAAGAGAAAAACTTGTGTTAAAATACATTCATTTGAATCTTATGTATTTTGAAGCCACAAGTGGAGTGCCACAAGGCTCTCACTTAGGTCCTATATTCTATTTATACTTTTTTATCAATGATATAGTTAAGATTTTTAGCGGTGTTGAAGTGTTATTGTTTGCCCGATGGACCTGAAGATGTATATAGAGATTAAGTGTTTAAATGATTTGTCTAATCCTTCAAGAAAATCTGATCAAACTTGTTTAATTGGTTACATTGTCATCAATAAACTTAAGTTGAATGTATCAAATTGCTGTAAAATGAGCTTTTTACAGGTTGAAAAACAGGATCGAATTCCAATATTCTCTTAATGATATCCCTCTTGAGGAGGTGAAGTCTATTAAAGACCTTGGAGTCATATTTGGGCAAATCTTTCATTTGTTTTACACATAGGATACCATTTGTTAATATAAAGCCATAAAATGTTAGGTTTTGTGTTAAGGACAGTGAGGGGACTTTAAAGACATTAAATGTGTTAAAATTCTTTATAATGCTTTAGTGAGATGCGCAGTTGGAATACAACTCAGTGGTGTGGTCTCCTTTACTACAATATCATATAAAGGCTATTGAAAGAGTACAACATAAGTTTTTAAGTATTTGTAAATAGTAAAATATTACCACATTGCCACAGAACTCATTGATTACAAGTTTCTTTCTAAAGGAGACCAACTTGATCACCCTTAGTGACAGGTAGTTATGACAGATCTCGTATTCCTCTACCATATCTTACATTCAACGATCGATTGCCCTGATTGCTCGGTGGAATAAAGTTTAGAGTTCCTACAGTTAGTACTAGACAGAAAAGTCTGTTCCACTGTGGCAGTTGGTAGAACTAACTATTTATGTTCATTCTCCTATACCCAGATTACACAGGTTGGGTAACGAGCATTGCGGGTCAATCGATTTATTTTAATGTCAATATCCAGAGATTCAAGTCCTTTATTAATAAATTACTTTAATTCCCTATGTAATTTTTATTTTTGTAATAATTTTTATGTAATAATTATTTGTCTTTATTTTAATTTTATTCTATATTATTCAGTGTTCACAAGATAATGTTTTTTCTAGATTTTTTTTGATAGTGGATACAATTCACGACTTGGTTCATGCAATAGAGAAGTAAGCACCTATTTGCGGACATTGTATTACTGTTTTTTTCGTATACTGATGGATCAAAATTGAACACGAAATTCTAAATCTCACGACATGCTGGTCAAACATAAAACAAAAATAATTAGATAATTTACTAAGTGCTAAATTGAATTTTGAAGGATTTCTCACACAATTATTTTGATAATTGCATCCAATTTTCATCTTTTTAATTGAATCATCTCTAACATGTAATCAGAAGTTTTGAATATTTATTAAAACTATTTGAGTACTCATGGCAGTATATAAAAAAACAAGCGGAAAATGATTTTTGAACCCAGATTTTTTGATAAAACTTTTTACGCATTAATTGAATTTTAAATATAAAATTATAGTTTTTCTGTCTGTAATTTCCGCTAAATTACAGATTATAAAAATACTTATGTACCTACAAAAATAATTACACCTTCGCAAGTTAAATTCATGAATAAATCAAATAATCTTATGATTAAAAATATATATATATTCATTCAGAAAACATAGTCATGCAATAAAATTGGGAAAAGGAGATATGAAGCAAGATATTATATCAAATTAGTTTTTACATAAATCAAACGTTAAAAACAAGCATATACGGGCATTTTCCAGCAAAGAAAGATGAAAAAAATGTACATTATTATTCTTGTATTATATAATATGTAATAAGTATCAGAAATATTATAAATATATTTATGCATTATTGAATTCTTGTAGGATGTAGTGTTTTTTAATGAGTTTAAGGAAATACATAAAAAATATACGCATTTACCGTGTTCATATTACTTACATAATATATACCTAACTTGAAAAAAATCATAGCTTAACTTTTGAAACAATGCCAAAATACAAATTCACAACAATTATTTTTAATCAACGACATTTTGCAGGTCATTTTAATAAAACGGATTTTAAAAATGCTTTTAATTGTTTTGAGTATTTAACTTACCCACTAAAACAATTTGGAGACCACACAGAAAAGGCGGAGTTTCAAGAAAATGCTACCAATTAGGTGTGTAGGTACTTTAAATGAAGGCCCCTGAAGAATGCTCAGTACTTATGTATTTTACCATCCACATTTATGTTTATTTTTAATGTATTTAATTACATACACGAATCAAATTCGAAGACAAAAAGTAAATTTTACTTTATATTGTAATTTCAAAATACAAAAACAACTCGTCCACTTAGATTTAACAACGATTTTCTAAAGAAATGTATAGCTTATTGGCTATTTTTAGCCCCTATGCAGTTGACCTAGCGTACGTCAATGAGAGAGTAGATTTTGAGAAAATTTAACCTAGGAATATCCGTTTGAGGGTTGGCATACATAGATTGGTCACATGTCAATTCATAAAATTGAAATTCACTTGAAAAATATCAAAAATCTAGAGAAGTCGACATACAAAACGAAATGTAGTAAAAGCATCTGTTTTGATTTTAGAGAAATATGTTTTTTTTTTTCAAATGTGGAATACGCATATTAATGCGTCAATTATGACAAAAAAAGTTACATAGTTTTTTATTATTATAGTGATTCCTCCAAGGTGGACAGTAATTTTAACCAAAGGACCGAATCGCAATAAATTATCGTGAGTATTATAAGAACGTGTCCTAATAAAGTGCACATATTATATTTCTTTATGTAAAAAAAATGCTAAAATTAAAGTGTCAACTTTATAATAAATTACAATAAATTAGATTAATAAACGTATAATTTTTAACAATATTTTGAATGTATACAAATACTTGTAGACAAATTACTGGATTATACCCATGCTGGGCTGATATCAAATATTATATATGAAATGAGAATGCGGAACGACGTAGACGAGTTCAATATATATCAGTTCCAAAATTTGTCATATTATATATATGGTTATCAGATGATGGGCGGAATGGGGAATGTTGTAGTACATCAAGTGGCCACTTAACCCAGCCAATGACAGGTCATAAAAAACGCCTAGATAACCCACATTCGCTTCCAGAGTTTCTCTGTCTCTGTTGGGATATCAATAATATGTATAATTTTTAAATTACATAACCAAGGAATATAGTCCATAAAAAATACCAATGTTAGGAACAACTGTGAAGGTAGGTGCCTACTAACTCTGCACGCATGATGACGTCATTGCTGTTGTTATGGACTACTGATCGTGATTCGTCATTACAGATTGTTTGTCTGGATTCGGATTTCTAGAATAAACCTTTTTGTAAAGCCGAATTTAATGCCTTTTAGACCAAAGAGAAACAAATTAATAACTACATTCGTAACTCTACAACGGGTACCACTTAACTTTGTAATAATAATTCTTATTATTTATGAGGTTTGCCTATTTTAGGAATAAAAAGTAAAACGTAAATAGGTAAGTTAATTGACGTGGCATTTACTCCCATGCCATAGAATTAGTAATGGGGAATAATTAATCATGAAAATTAGACACGATTTTTGCTTTTGCTGGTGCTACAACATCTATTACAAGTATCTTTACTTCATGAAAATATTTTTTAAGTACGTAAGCGCACCCAAACATTTTGCAAACAGACAACTTAATATCTTTCTGAATCCTTTTTGTAAAGGTGAATATATTATTACAAATGTGTTTTGTCAGCCGGATTTAATTTACTTCTTTAAAAATACATAAATATTTTTTTTATACTGCATCATGTCACGGTCTTGTTTAGAAGGGTGAATATAAAGGCGTATTGATCGACGTTTTAAAGAAATATTATTAAGAAAAAGCTAACTGTGTCAGTTCTGAAAATTATGAAATAGACGTGGTGTTTATATCTGCTGGACCGTTGCGACGTAGAGGGCGTGAGCGTCCACAGCGCTCATTCTGGTTTTAGGCCTAGTCCAATAAACCATGTAACAAAGCTCGGTGTACAAGCGGGAAAACAGTGAATCTACATAATATTTGGAGTCGATTTTGTAGAATAAAAACTTTTTGATTATAGTTTTCCAGAAAATTAAGTACGAAGTTGATTTTTATTTCGAAATTTTTTTTGCAAGTTTTTTATCAAATATCATTTATTTAGCCAAATTTATCCTATTCATATGAAAACCAAATAAAAAAACATGTTCTAATAAGAATTCACGCAATTTTACTTAATTTGCGGTACTTATGAAAGCTTTTATTAGGAGAATTAAATTTTTTTTTTATCAAAAGTTATATTACACATTCGACTCCAAATATGATGTAGATTCACCAGTTTTCGGGTTTTTACACCATGTACAGACTTATAATCTCCGCTAATGAATTCGTGTATAAGTAAAACGACTTTTGCTATTGATCCAAAAATCTTAAGGAATTATCGTGAAGAAAAGGATATCACAACATAAGTTATTAAATAAACTGCACAAGGCGTAAATTTGCAACTAAATTATATAGTATTCCGATACCTTCAATTGGTGTTTCATTAGATAATCGACATCACGATTATCCACAACAGTTGTTGGTATTTTACCTTGCCCCTGAAGTCTGCAGTCTGCACAGCGGAAAGCGCAATAACCTGCTGGGCATTATGCAATAGAATTGCAGTAATAGATGACCGTGAATTGCATTAGCAATCAATGCTGTAACCTTCTAACAATCAAATCCATTGAATAAATTGCATACATTGACTGAATTTTTTTAGGTAATGAAAATACAAGGTTATAATTAGAAATTACGGCTATTATTATGAACAATAAAATTGATGAATATACTCGAAACTCTAATATATTATATTGAGTATATTTGTATTACAATATGAGTACCCAAGGGCGAATTAAATTTTGGATTGACATACTACTATTACTACTTTTCCTAAACCTCACCTAATGGTGCATATGGCACTTCATTGATACACCAAATACAATAAATCTTGATCATTCGTTACATAAAGGAAAAATGATCAGTCTAACGCGCCAAGGATATGAAATATTTTTAACATTTTATGTATATTATATATTGGGTCGAAAGGGTTGCGTCCTCGCCCCATTGCTGTTTTTAATCCTCATGGATTTTATTCTGGAGGATGTTCATTCCGCCAGACCGAGGAATATCCATCTCCCCCCTCTAAAAGCTCGAATGGCCGTGAAGACGCTAAACTCACATTACTACGGTTCCAGATTTGATTATCGGTAAGATTACAAACTGATATTAGATTTTTTCGCGTTTTGTGTTGAGGTCCCCCGCTATTTGGAAGTTCCTTAATATTTGCGCTCTGCTAAAATTCAGGGATCATTTATGACCAAATTGAAAGAAACACTGAAGAGATAATTGTAAAATCAAAATGTAAACAAATTTAAAAAATACAGTTTTAATGGTGTAAATGATTATTTTTATTATGTAAATGATTACAACAATGTTATTCTAATTATGCATTTGTTTTGTTTATGGTACCACGGAAGTCAAATGATTCGACTTCGATGTTTTATTATGTCATATAACGACGTAATTTATTGTGCAATTGAAATGCAGTTTATTGTCTTTGAATAGTGCAATGCACCGACTAAGGCCACGAAATACACGACGCTTATTATTTTTACTTCATTATCACTTAATATTATTGGTAATCGGAATTACCCAACTATGCATTATTAATTAGCTTAAAATCATTCAAATTGACGTGTTGACTTTACGAAATCTTTTA
The DNA here is from genome assembly GCA_022494985.1 of Micrasema minimum. Taxonomy (NCBI): domain Eukaryota; kingdom Metazoa; phylum Arthropoda; class Insecta; order Trichoptera; family Brachycentridae; genus Micrasema; species Micrasema minimum. Next base: position 60,534 of record JAGVSP010000220.1, on the reverse strand, counting down.
TCCAACACTTTTTTTCTTTCGGGCTTTTAAGTAGGAAGATATCAGCTTAAGATTTTTTTTTAAATTACAACACCGACTCAATAAAAACCTGTGGTAAAAACTTTTTTTTTTGATAAAAAACTTTGAATTAAATTAAGTAAAGTATGAAAATATACAATAAAATTAATAATACGCTGGACGGAAATGTTTTATTAAGGCGTAATAGCTGTCAGTCACTTGACTAAAATTACAAAAGATTGACATGATTGTTCAAGAAATTTTAAAAAAATACTATGTCGAAGCTCTGATTTTGGAAGTTATATAGGTGAATTTTGTGAGTTATATAGAGAAGTGACATTCTATACCCATAAAATACAACCGTGTCTGAGAAGTCTAGTTACCCACTACGTCACTCTCTACGTCACTCTCTACGTCATCAATAGGCATCTACGTCATCACTTGACATCTACGTCACACGTTTCGTGTATTGGCCTAAGTGCTGGAGTCTTAAGACGGTGGAATTTGACTGACCATTGGGAGCGGATGAGGGAAATTAGAAGTAGTAATTGATAAATACACTACCACTACTACTTTCCCTTATCCACACCTAACGGTGCATAGGGCATCAGAACACCATGTGCAGTGTATCTTGATCATTTGTATTTCATATGCACAGAGAGGTATTTTATTGACCACCGTGTTATAGCGTCAATAAACCTAGTGTAGGAGTCTTTAATCAATTCACTGGATAAGAATATTTAGTTTATACTAATTTAATTACTTCATTCGAATACACTATAGTTATAGGTATCGAATAAAAAACAAATTAATGTTCATTTTTTCAGTTCTTTAAATAAAATTATGCGGTTTTCTTGAAAAACGCTTGTCGTAAACAGGGTGATTATGGCACTCAGAAAGATTGAAAAAAGTCAAACAAAGGTGCAAGGGCACTGCATTTTTTAAATATTTTTTAAAAATTATTATTATATTTATTTAGTGTATATAACTTTTTACATAGACTAATATATTTTACATTACGCTTTATTCTACTTTTTCCTAACTATCCTTATCCTATCATTATTATTAATTCAATTTAGCCATGATATAATATCTACACTAATATTTCTCACACATATATTTTTTACACTTAGCCCTAAATAACTTTAAATTTTGTTCATTTTTTATTTCGTCTGGCATCTCCTCATACATTTTAATGCCCTTATACATGAGAAAATTCTGTGACATAGTTTTTCTTTTCTTTTCTATTCTTTTATTTTTTGAACCTCTTGTTACATATTTATGAAAAAAGTCATTGTTTTTTTATTTGTTTTGCAATTTTCTTGGAATCATCCCTTTAACAATTTTGTTAATTTCATTACCAACATTATATTTGATTCTTTAGTCTACTGCCATAATATTCAAGAGTTTAATCATTTTTTTAATGTTTGTTCTACTGCACTTCAATATGATTCGCATTGCTTTGTTTTGCAGAATTTGTAATTTTTTTAGCTCTCCTTAATTACTAAGGTATAATATAGACGAGCAGTAGTCTATATGTGGGACAATTATCATCATCATCTCAGCCCGTTGAGGTCCACTGCTGGACATAGGCCTCCCCCTGCCGTCTCCACTCTTCCCGATCCTGCGCCGTCCCCATCCACTGTCTTCCAGCAGACTTCCTGGTGTCGTCCACCCATCTCATCGTTGGACGCCCTTGAGGCCTCTGGTTCCTCGGTCTCCACACCAGAACGCGTTTCGTCCATCTGTCGTCCGTCATTCTGGCTATGTGACCGGCCCATTTCCACTTCAACCAGGCAATTCGCTGCACCACGTCGCAGACCTTTGTCTGGCGTCGATCCAATGTTATTCCAAGCATAATCCTCTCCATGCTCTTCTGTGCAACTTGCAACTTATGAAAGGATTGCTTGATCAGAGTCATTGTTTCCGCGCCATAAGTAAGGACGGGCAGAATGCATTGGTTGAATACTCGAGTCTTGAGTGAGTTGGGAATGGAGCTTCGGAATGTGGAATTTAGCTTTCCAAAAGCCAGGGACAATTATACTCTTGTATATTAGAAGTGATGTTTTGGTACAAGAAGTGTACACATAAACCATAAAAAAAATAATGACGGCCTTATCAACCGGATCACATGGTAAAGGAAGGCAGATTCATATAACCAAACGAACAGATATTAAATATTTCTTTAGTTCCTTTGTATTTATGATTCATTTTCCTCAGGTGAATTGAAGCGTATGCTATTGAAGTATATTTTTCTTATTATTATTATAGTACAACCTTCGTTTAATTAACATTAAAATCCACCAGCCTGTTAACTGTTCAGAAGTAATTAAATAATAAGAATATGACTTACCTATTACGTTCTGACCAGTAAACATATGTTACCCGTTTAATTTGATACCTGTAGATAACATGTTAATATTTTTTCATCTAATATTATAATTTCTGACCACTTACAATAAATTGATGCTATCAAAACTGCGTCCGCCATAAGTAAAGCCGTAGCTAAAGGATGCTAGTAGTAGTTCAAGTTACCCGCATTATCAACAGATGGCATAGACGACGTGATAAAATAGTGCAGTACCTACCTGTGGCAAAACGCGGCGTTCTGAAAATATTTAGGGTGGGTGCTATAGTAATTGAACACGCTATAATAATAAGACACCCTAAATTAGATATTCAAAAACAAGCCTACTCAAAGAATTTACTTCTACTAGAAATATGTATTTTTAGTGAGTTCTTTCTTCAAGTAAATGCATTCATACTTTTGTTTTATTTCAATGGCAAAATTTGAAAATCACATTTTATTTGACAGCGAACCTTAAACTTGATCTTGTTAGCCCTTCACACTAGGGCAGTGAGTAAAAACAAAATCCAACTCAGAACTTTTTCAAGCTTTGGACCGTTCATAAACTACGTGGAAGGCACTTGAATCAATATTTCTTTGATAAATTAAGAAATAGCCTATAATACTAGAGAAAATGAAAATGCGTCCAATTACTGTAAACAAGGTACACGCTTTTTTACAATTAAAAAAATATCAAAAAATGGTATTAGTCTTTTACTAATTTCGATTAGGTTTCATAAAGCCCATTAAATTTTTACCAAAAAAATATATAATTTTATAGTTAAGTTAATACAGTTCCAACAATACTATGTTTAGTAAAATATTTTTCTTAAGTGTCCAATAGCTATACCATCCGCCCTATGGATTAAAAAAAAGTAAATATGTTTCAGCTTTCTCTTACCCACACTTCAGGAAGTTCATTTTTTATTGAAAAATTAGGGTATTAAAAATTTACTTTTTCGGCGTATGTGCATGAGAAGATGTATGAATGTAGAGGAAGCAAAGGAAGTCTGTCAGGACAGAGTGATAGGCGTTAAATCCTCTCTGCCTACCCCTTCGGGGAAATAGCGTAATGGTTAGTTAGTTAGTTACTTTATATATTAGTTACTAGCTGGTGTTTTTAAAAAATGCATTGTCTCTGCTATTGAGCGTCCTGGCTATAGATGTATAAAAAGGCGTTTCTAGTCGAATTGAAACGATTTTTTTCCGAATAAAACGACTGAAAGGTGATGTCGCCCGGGCCGTACCGGTAAAAAGCGATTTCAAAATCATATCACACAAAATGTTCGTCAAAAAACGATATTTTTATTTTTAATAATAAAGTGACTATTCTTTTGGATAACCGTGTTTTAAATTGCACCGAAATACAGGTATCCGATAAATAAATTGCTCTTTTATCAAATTACACCCATTTGAAGGCAGCATTGATTTCGTTTTCTTACGTCAGGTGTTCCTCAAGGTTTCTACAGAACCCTTTCAATAAAGGGTAGTTAAGGGTTGAACCCCCTACGTAAGTAATTGCCTTCACCGGAAGCTACTTGAAAAGGCTGATATTGGTAGTTTTTTTTAATTCTACGTAAAGTATCCGATATTTTATTTACTTTTAAAACCGGTTTTTTGTGCTGTATCCGCTTTCCGTGGGAAAATGTCTGGATAATACGAAAGGTTTAAAAAAAATATATATTTTCTCTTACAATATTTTTTTTATACGTAAATAAAAGGATATTCGGATATCACTAGGTTTCTGAGGGTGCGCTAATTTTTTTCTATTATCTTCATATAAAATTACTATAATTATGTCTTGTCTATTTCAAAACTACAAAATCAATAAGTTGTTATTTTAGTATCCACTGAATATATTAAATTATATACCCGTTGTGGAATAACATATACTATACGTATATGTAATACTGTGTGGAACTCGTGGTCACCACAAGATTCTTCCAGGAAGCTTTGTCGCCGGCCAACACTCTCTTCTTCTCCCACGTCATTATTAGCAGGTCAATGCTCAAAAAAATACTCTCACCCCTCCGATTTATCTTACACACCCCCATAGTATATAATTCACAAGGAAAAGTCGGTTGAGAAGACCTTGAGCTGGTACAATAGTGCTGTGAATAAGGTACAGATCCAGTACACCTTGCACATATTCCCACAAGGTGTTTTGCGCCCTTACAACTTCACTAAACTTCATTCATCGGACCCCCAGTCGCCAACCATCGATCGAAGGAAAGGAAGTTCAATGTGATCATTCTACTTCTGCGTGGGATAAAGAGGGGATTGACTACCTTTGGTGAGCGAAACATAGCAGCGGGTTATTTAGATTTATTTAACGTGCTCGTCACATACCTGAAACCGTGTTGAATGTTAAAAATATAAAGAGAAATTAATTTTAAATAGTTTTAGCTTCCAATGTGTCTGGTCTACTTATTGACCAAATTGTGAAACAAATTAACAGTAAGGTTGAACAAAAATAATCGAAAGACCGTATTATTCCCATTTTTTCTCCTTTTGTTAGTTTTATATCAAATTTTTGATACAGGGGTAAATACGAAATCATTTTATAATTGTATCTGTGTCATGTGTGGTATGTTTGTAAAATAAGAATAATTGTAACTTTTGGTCGTACAATTTTTGAATGCATGCATATTTGCATAGCTATACGTATTATGGTGTATCAAACAAAAATGTACTTATTAATTTAAATAATCTACATACTTTAGAAAGTTTTACATAATAAATATAATGTTGTCAACAGTATTTGTAGTAACTAAACCAATTTGTGTAAGGTAAAATTTAAAATTATTTGCCGTTATTGAAAAAAGGTTGTGATTCTCTGCAGGAGGTAAATGAAGGTGCTTTTATTCATGAATGTTTGTGTGTTACAAGAGATGAAAGATGCAGGAAGTGAATGTGTAGTTACATCGGTATATGGCATATATTTGTGTGTGTATACATGGGACACATCTACATACTCCATGTATTACGAGGATTTCGATTTCGTTGGAATTTTTTCCTCGCCATTGGGTGCGAATAAGGGAAAATAGTAGTAGTTTATTTGGGCTTTAGGGTGGGTGGTATTAAATTGACGTCTAAATTTACTGCACACTCAGGGGGGAGTGTTTTGATCAGTGGTATTAAATAGAGTCTTTATAGTATGTAGGACAAACCTACCTACTGCTTTTGATGTTAAATTTTTTTCTTACTGTAAATACCCTAGCCGCCCCAAGGCCTACTGTTTAATACGTGGTACAAGTGAATTAAAAATCTATAGTAAGAGCATTTTAAATCATAATTATTTTGGTATAAAACTTGAATTTGAACTCATATCGATCAAACAATCCAGCCTAACTGATTTTTTCAAATTCGACCGTTACCAAACTGCTTTTTTAATTATTTTGGTATCCGTAAGTTAAAGATTTGAAGTTTATTTTATGCAAATATATTTTTATATTAAAGTATTGAAGTTCATTTTGAATTAAACTTTGATTAGCCATGGAATTTGATATAGAATGTGAAATTTTTAATGTGTTGAAATAAAATTTAAATTTAAATAGAAAGCTAACTTAAAAACCGGTTGGTTTGTTTTTAATGCTTAACTAAAAAGGAAGTTTGCTACGCAAAATATGTCAGCCTATAATTTAAATGTGTCGGTATAATTCTGTAGGCTATTCGCAAAAAATATATACCTACTAGTAATTGACATTATAACAGTTACAGATAATTTACACATCAAAATTAGTTATTTATTAAGGTATAAATCACTATACTCGTCTTATTTTAGTGTGTTTTCTATATACACATTATGTTTATTAGCGATTTAGCCGTCCACATCTTGAAGTTCATTTGATGATTTTTTGTAACTGAAAATCTGAAAAAAATTGGTTGGTAAACGCATATTGTTACGAAATATTTTTGTACGTATTTATATATAGACATCTATAAACATTCGCAGTTCAAATGTGTCTTATGAGGATGAACAATTTTACCTTTTTTAACGTTTCGTCCATTGAACGAGATTTTTTCAGAAGTAAAAGTCAGCATCCCGTCAACGGAAATCTCGATTTTCAATAAAAATTGGAAACCGCACTCAAAAGATTCATTTTATTAGCAAAAAAATACATCCGTCGGAAGTGTTTAAAAAACACGTCACGCCTTTGCAATAATGGACCTTTTTAGGTAGTCGATGATTAGAACATTTCTGACTAAAAGAACTGTAGTACCTACTTCACTTTTGTTAGGCCCTAAAAACTATTGTGTCCTTTTTTGGGTAACAGGGACGCAGAAAAGGGTATTGTATTGTTAAGAGTCGTAAAACAAGATTTGACATAATTCTCTCTTCAACAATCTGTATGTTTTGGAAAATAAAAATGTTTATTGTCTTGACTATCGTAAAAACCTTTTTTCATGGCGCAGCCTGTTAAAATGCATAACTCTTTTGGAGGTCGCTAATATAATTATCCTTTGCCGACAAAGGTTTATTTTGCTGTTCTGGATAAATTCGGACTAACAACACCAGAAAAACACAGATAAGCCTCGACTTCATTTGTAAGATGGCGCACAAGGTACAAAATAGGTTTTTAAAAGAAAGCATTTTTAATACAAAGATACCAGTAACACCAATAAATACAGCACGGGTAAAACCGTTTTTTTTTAAAATCATATCTAATGTACGGGCGTTAAAATTGTATAAAATTATACATAGATATTTATAGGAATTTCATCTACATATTAGCGGATCACGTTCAAATGTAAAATAGATACCTATTGTCATGGAGCTTTGCTGTAAGAATTTTAAAAATATTAATTCTATAAAAATTTAAACATACTTAATTCAAAAGAAAGGTATCATATTTAAATAATTTGAATGGTCGTCTTATTTATAAATAATCAGTAAACAAGTCACTAATAGATACAAACTGTAGGACAGAGACACTGATTACAACCAATTTTTAAAAAGCCACTATGATATAATTTCGTTTATTTGTGATTGGCGACCAAAGATTTTTTATAGTCTCATATAAACGGTCTCTGTATAAAATAGCATACATACCTATGTATCATATATATTTTTACTTCTTTTAATACCTGTAGGATTAAAAAGTAATACAAACCTACAAATACAAAAACCTTTGGGTATACGTGGAATTACTTTCTATTTTTATGATTTTAACTTAGTTGTACGATCAAACAGAACTCTGTAATTACCCAAATATAAACATATAATAAAGCAATTAAGTTACCGCAATAAAATGGAGGCAAAGCTAAACAAGATGTCGGAACGTAGACGAAATAGGCACTCGGCAAAACATAAAAAGGCTTAACATTATTGGGAGAAAGTTCTAAACCTTTATACATTGCCGTCATTTCCTAGATACGATAATTGTAGGTACATTAGTTATTAGTAAAATCTTTATGTTTTAATGGTGATAATGTTATTTTAATTCAATTTTCTACGATTATTTTCCGCCTTGTGGAGTAGAGGATAGCGCATTTAGCTACAGTGCATGAGGTCGCGGGTTCGATTCCAGTAGGGGGTCAACATGAAATATTTATTTTCATGTGATTTCCATATTAATATTTCATGTGTGATACCTTGGACTGGTACTGAAGAGTAAGACTGATCATCCTACTACAACTAGTTTCCTTAATCCGCACCCAATGGTGCATAGGGCACTGCATCGATAAATTTGATTAAAAAATCTTCAAATATTGCTTTTTTACCAAACATCTATTGTGAAAGTTGAAATGTAACAACTTTTGTAATGTTAGCTCTGGAAATTATCATAATTGGTGATTTTATCTTCGATTTTTAGACAAATTATTTATTTCCGTCGCTACAAATTAATAACTACGTATTGAAATACATAGTTACTTGGTTTACCAATGCAGTGCCTTATGCACCATTGGGTGCGGGTAAGGGGAATCGCTAGAATGCGTCTCCTGTAAGAAGGTTAATGGAGTTTTTTAGCTCCTACGTATTGTGTAGGTACAGATATTATAAGTATAGGAATTATTTTTGCATTTTTACTTTGACGATTCTCAGAAAATAAATAGAGTAGTTATGCAGACATCAGACAAGCATTACATTCTGTACTATTCTATCCTTATACCCGTCATAAACCATAAACTAAACAAAAGAGTAATAGATTGTAAAATTAACTGAAATATCTGAAAAACACATTTGCATACCCCGTTTTGTATTTTACCGCCCGTCATAATTTATGTATTTAAGAAGAGAGTCAGGTTCCGATCACAGTGGGAAGGTATCGTTTATAGTTAGTTATCGTATACTGTCGATAAAAGTCACACCATGAAGATTCACTGCACTTGGTTTGATTCAATGCAGTACTCTATGCACCGTTGGGTGCGGATAAAAGAGAGTGGTAAAAGTAGTAGCCGATAAAAATTAAATCTAATATTCTGAAAGAAAAATTTACAAGTTAACAAAATAAAATAGGATACGGGAAAATAGTAGAAGTTAAATGTATAAATAAAAAAAAAAGTTGTTTGAATACTGCTTATTATAATATAATATATATATTTTTTTTAAAAAAACTGTGCAATGAATTTAATTCTGACGTAAACTGGCGATTGATTTGTCATTCAGGAAGCTGAGAATCTGCTAACCTAATGGTCTGTATAATAGGCAAGCATGTTTAAGGCTCTCGAGAGGCATATGGAGTATGTCTCACACTTCGATCAGCTACATCTACAGCTATAGGCAGGGTTTTAGTACCGATCCGTAATCAGCGCACAAAATTTGGAGAGCGCGCTTTTGCGGTTGCGGGCCCTGAGGCTTGGAATGCTCTCCCACCAGATGTGCGCAACTGTGAGAGTGAAAGTGATGTTTCGAAAGAAACTTAAGACCTATTTGTTCTCAAAATCTTTTGATTAATTTTGATAATGGTATTTTCTACTCAGAAATTGAATTTTCACTCACTTTAAATATCCCGAGCCGTTAAATTCAACATTTGAAGCGCCCTTGAGGTATATTTATACGAAAACGGCGCTATATAAATTATCCATAATAATAATAATAATAAGTATATGGCCCAGCCATCGAAACGCCTTTTGATCACTGTAGATACCAAAGATTTGCTGTGTCCGTTGTCTAACATCTGTATTCCTTACAAAATCCAACCGCTGCACTTTTAGTATTTTTCTGAGACATCTATTCTCAAATCTCTGATATTTTTTTACCCTAGTTATGTTATGTAAACAAATAAATTAGTAAAACCCTTTAGAACTATATCTTTTACGCCTTATTTGGTCGTTAGTCAATATTCTTTATTCAACCGGCTACATATAATAGTTAATGAGTATAGCACAAAACAAGATTTTTTCAGCATGTCGTTGTCATGTTTTAGGGGTGCATTGCTTGCTTGCTTGTCGGACCCGATGCATATAATTTAATGTACTTTTTCTTACTTACTAATTTAGGAACAATTTTTTAATCCCATTTTTTGTTTTTGTATTTTATATATTTGTTTTTAGTAATTTCTTTTATTATCTGTATAACATATATATTCTTGTTATATTTTATTTATTATTTATATTTATGATATTGTGTACTTTGTTAATCATATTTTTCTTATTATCGTAAAGGGTACAGTGTACCGTGCAAATAAAATTCAGAACTAATAGTTAAAATCAAACAAAATCAGAACTAATACTTTTGTCCATACTAAAAATTCTTTCATTTTAAATTGTATAAATATATATACGAGTATAGATAAAAAGCTTTATTGGTCTAAATTTATAGTTCACAATATTCTTACTTTATACACCGTGTCCTACGATGAGACCGCGAAACTCCGGAGGGTGATTGTTCATGGTATTCTGAGAAAAAAATCCTTGTAAAGTTTTTTGATCCGGGCATTTTTAATAATTAATTTAAAAAAAGTATTAATAAAAAGCGACTATGTAATATTGGCTTCTGTTTGAAATGCTAGCGGTGGCGGGGTGGCGGTGGGCGGGGGAGGAGTGGGGGTCCGCTCTGGTCACCGAACGCCTTGCCTTGTGCGGACATTCAAAATTCGAATTTCATATCTGAAATTGGTGCAGGTCACGTGGTGTTAGCCAGTTCAAAAATGGACGGTATTACACGCGTGAATTTTTATTCATATTTTAATCATTTTTTTTATGAAATTAGAATTGATAGGTTTCCCTTATTATTATTATTATGGATAATTTTGTATAGCGCCGTTTTCGTATAAAATATACCTCAAGGGCGCTTATAATATTGAATTTAACGGCTCGGGAAATTTAAAGTGAGTGAAAACTCAATTTCTGAGTAGAAAATACCACTATCAAAATTAATCAAAAGATTTTGAGAACATAAAAGGTCTTAAGTTTCTTTCGAAACATCAATACACTCTCACAGTTGCGCACTTCTGGTGGGAGAGCATTCCAAGCCACAGGGCCCGCAACCGCAAAAGCGCGCTCTCCAAACTTTGTGCGCTGATTACGGATCGGTACTAAAACCCTGCCTATAGCTGTAGATGTAGCTGATCGAAGTGTGAGACGTCTTTCAGCTAGTTCATCTGGAATGCAAAGCTCTTTTTGATACTCTGGAGCGGCATCATGCATGGCTTTGTACATTAGCCAACAGAGTTTTTAGCCCTTAGCTTTTGTTTGATCATAGAAATCAAGTCCTGGAGAGGATTGGGGATTCAAACCATCCGACTATCATTACATTGGATGTTGGCAACGCTATCGTTGGGCCATTTTTTTAATTTTTACCAAACATCGGCGAATAGTATCTGTAAGTAGGTACCTACGTAAATTATTTACCTACATGGAAACGGCTTGATGGTTAGTAAGTTAGTCAGATTACATACCATGAAGATATTACATAAAATCAATCACAACGGAATATTTAAAATACAGCCCAGGAATTCAACAGACGGAAGTAAACTTATTTATTAAAATTGTTTTTTAAATATGCTAAATCGCTTTAATTATAGTCAATTTTAAATCAACAGCGAACCGATATCATGTTCAGGGCTACACACAAAACAGTTATATTTATTACATTCTCCATTTTGTTCATACATAATTTATTTATTTTTGTATTTACATAGAGTATGAGTTTGGGCGTGGTAATATATACATTTTAGGTCTTGCTGGTTTATCTACCTAAGTAAATATGCAAACTGAGATCTCTGTTTACAGTTAAATATTACCAATTGCAAACATATTAAATGTTGGTTAACTTTGCCGATAGATAAGGTATTGCTGAACCAAGTATTTACATATAGATACAGATACAGTGCAAAATATTATCTACATTAACCTAATTTTAGAAGTAATTCTTTCTAACTAACTAACTATCACGCCATTTTCGCCATCTCCGACTTTTCACATGTCCACTTTCAAGTACTTGTCGTACTTGGTCTTTCTCGGCCTTCCTCGGCTTCTACTACATCCAGGCACACTTGCATTTAAACTCCTTAGCCGTTCTTTCATCACTCATTCGCTCCACATGACCAAACCATCGTAAAAGCCCTTTCTTAATTTTGTCGATAATGCTTATCTCAGCCTTGCACTCTGCCCTAATTTCGACATTTGTACACCTATCATACATAGTCTTACCACACATTCGCCTGAGAGATCGCATTTTAACAGCATTCAGTCTACTTTCATCCTTCTTTTTCCAACACCACGCTTCACTACCACACATAAGGGTTGGTACCAGAACTTCGTTGTGTACTGCCAATTTTGCTTCCTTCGATAAGTTCTTATTTGCCACTTTTGATTTCAAGGCACCATTAACTCTGTTTCCATTGTTGTTTGTTTCATTAATTCTTTCTAATTTTAATAATAGGTACTAATAATAGATTCTTAAATCTATTACACTAATGTAATGAAAGAAATTTCTCTGGAATTCATGTATAGTCTGCCTAACTAGGTAATATCCATTTTAAGGCAGACATTTTTTGCTTATTCGTTCATATGTAAAAATATTATATGATCTTTTGAACTTACGTATTTCAGTGGCCTTTGAGATTCCTCCCTGCCAAATCCTATAAACTAACTTTGTTTCAAAATAGTTTTTGCACAGAGTTTCAGCCATAGTTTTACAGTGATCAGGTAGATCAAAATCAAGTTGCCAAAGATAATTTTTAAAAATATAGAAAGTAGCCAAAACTAACAGGGTCATATTTCTTATAATTCAAATGTAATTCCACTACAAATTTTATCGAAAACCTTAACTTGACGTAATTATTGAGAAATAAACCACCAAAAGAATGTAAGGTGACGTGACCTCAAATGTTTTCATTACCAAGGTGAACGCTATCGGAAGAAATGATCCATTATGAAACAACGAAATATATCAACATTCGTGCCACTTTCTTTTTATACACCGAGTATTTCCTCACAGTAATTGTCAACATTTTCACATTTGTAGTGCCGATTCTCGACATCAAAATTCTTATTCCAGCCTTTACAAACTGCTAATACTATTCCCTTTTAACCGCACCTAGTGGTGCATAGGGCACGGCAGTGGTGCACCACCTACAGTGTACCTATCTCGATAATTTTTTGAAGTTATACTTCTTTGCGCCCCACTGTGATTCGAGTAGAACTAGCTAGGAAGACAAAAGTCATTTCAATATTTCCTAAAATAAGGGATGTCATATTGTAAACAACCCCTTATAAGTCATTATTTCAAGAATCATAAGTGCCAAATATTTCATGGTCGTTAGTCATCAATGGATTCTATATTTGAAGGTAAGAAGTTTATTTATTTACAAACAAAAAAAATCGTTTACTATATTTAAACAGTGAAAAATAAAAAATAAAAAATGAGGAAAAACAAAAAAAAAAACTTTATTTTTCAAATTTAAAAGCTTGTAACTAACGGCTACCGGAGATTACCGAATTTATTTACTATACATATTCAACCTACAATATTAAACTTTCAAATAATATAAAAAAACCTATTTGCTTTATTTTGCCTTTTTTTTATTTAAATTTTTTTTCAGAACGTGTTTACACTATAAAAAAAGTGGACTTTTTCGATGAGTGGGTAAAACATGTAAAAGATGACCGAAACAAAAAACTATTTTTTATGCTGTCATCAAAATTTAATATTAGTAATGTTGTTGATGAGTCCATAAAAAAAATAAATTGAAAATAGCGAGTATATCGCAAAAGTTTGACGAAAAATGGAAAACATGCCATAGTAAAAGGGAAAGGTTTTTAAAAAACAACGAGAGCTGGTTGAACGGCGAGGACTTTCAGTTTTGTGTTCATTTTAACGCTTCGGAGGCTTCCACATCATCACAACCACCATTTGACGCCGATCGGCCTGTTGGAAGACCCAGGAAGGACTTCGAAGAATCACAATTGAAGTAAAAAAAAAAGGAAAAATCAAAGACCTGGTGAAATCGCGAAGTGTTAGTGAATTGGCAACAGCAGTGGAACTGGCAGTTCGTTTGTTACGTATTAATTTTGTAAATTGTAAGTTGTTTGAATTTTTATCCCAAACATCCCAACTTTTAAAATGTAGAATTGTTTAAATATTGTAATACCTACTTATAAGATAAGACTTTTTTTACTGTAATCTGTATGTATTACTTATTATTTGTAGTAATGATTTTTGAATAAATATTTTGTACAAAATATCTGTCAATAATTATTTGAATAGACCTTGTCACCCGTTTAAAAATAATCAGAGATCATGACTATTTCTAGCAGTTTTAAGCTTTCTTGTTATTTTCGTATGGGTTTATGGATAGGTAACTAATAAATGTTATGAATAAAATTTGAGTTTTTTAATTATTTAATAATTTGGCTATTATTTATATGCAGGAATACCTACATGTAAAAGTATATAAAAGTTTCATATTATAGTTTTTTAAAATCTTGGAAATACCTAAAAAATAGATTTCAACATTAGTGCACCTATCATACATAGTTTTACCACACATTCGCCTGAGAGATCGCATTTTCAACTGCATTCAATCTACTTTCATCCTTATTTTTCCAACTCCATACTTCGCTTCCATACATAAGGGTTGGTACCAGAACTCCATTATGCACTGCCAATTTAGCCTCTTTTGATAAGCACTTATTAGATACTACCCGACTTTAAGGCATTATATCCGTAAGTTCCAATGTTAATATCACAATAGAGGCAAAAACTCTGGAAAGGTGATAAGGACATTTCGATTCTCTCAAAACATTGCGTTGTTTGTAATTTTTATACCAAAGTAGGCGACCCCTGCCTTTCTCCCATAAAAGGTCGCATGACCGAAGAAAGTGGAGCAAGGCGAAGTTACATCGAAGTTACGTCGGCGGCGTTACATACAACAATATCTATCTATTATGAGAACTTCTAGAGTCGACCAACCGGTATCATTCGTCGTCTCTCTCTTTCGCTCTCACGCGCTTCCCCTCTCGGTCGACATTTCCGTGCTCTTTCTCTTTCGCCAGCGAAACCACGGGACGCGCGAACATCATAATAATTATTAACCGGAACTAGGCTGTTTAACAACTACAATCTTTCTTCGCTTTGGCGATCAAGGGTAACGATATGATAGCTCTAAACTCTCTTAAAGTTAACTGAACTGCGGTGCGATTCTCTTAGGGTTTAAGACACACGAAGTCAGTACAAAATCGTATTATGCGCAGTAGTTGGAAAAAATTAACAGAAATCGAAAGCGCTAAAGTTTATTTAGTGACTGAAGTAGTAGGGTCACTTTACACTACTGCTTCCCGTACTTTCGTCGGTTTTTCAAAGTTACAACCGTAGGTACTTTGGCTGGGAAGTTTAAGAGTGTAAGAGCCACATGAGGACCTAGTTTAGTAGTAGGTAATATTGTAGCTCATTGAACAACCATTCACGGGTCGACCACAATTTGTTAAGAGAAGACAATCGAAACTATGCATTTTTCTATAGTTTATTTCATCTTGAAGCTTACAAACAAAAAATTGTTAAGAAATAAAATCCTCGTTCTAGTAATGTATTTTAAATATTATAAATAATGCTGATTGCTCTAAGTGTGAAAAAATATCTTCGTCAATCAGATACATTCTCTGTATTCAATAATAATCCATGCCGTTTGGTATACATCAAATAGAATTGTTAAAATCTGCACCTATTGGTACAATCAGTTTTATCTTTGATCATAAGTTAGTTTCTAAAACTACATATGTATTGTAGAATCTGATCTGTAGAAATTAAACTGGAGGCATTGATACTAAACGGGATGTAGTACCTGACTTTGAGAGTATTCCACGTGATACTGGGAGGCTGGATTGCTTGGCTTTGAGGCATGAATTCCATATAATCCATCATAGGAAGCGGATATCGAAATAATGATGATGATTTAAACGTGGCAATTGGATGAGGGTACTTACGTAAAATTTAAAATAAATTTAATTGTCCAAGAACACTAGTAATTAATGCTAAGATTCTCTTTTATAATAACCACGTACGAAATCCAACTGAAACATCCGTCATTCTTTATATTTTTTGACAGCCGTAATTACTTCACCACAGTCTAGAAAATATTTATAACAATCCTATATTTATTGTTCCAACTTATGTCCTTATTATATTGTTATCTGGAACCAAACACTCGCAAAAACTCGAACTGTTTTTGTATGTGATGGATGTAAATACAACTTTCATCAAGTAAAATTATTTAAAGAAGTTGGTCATGATGGCGGCGTATATTGAAACATGACGTTTCAATATGCCGTGTATGGCTCTTGTTTCAAACATATAGTACTTTGATGAGGCTGGTACGCATTCATGAGATTACAATAAATTATGGAACAAAACAGTTAAAGTATCCTATTATATCTGGCAAAGATGTCTCAATTCTTATGTTAAATGTGAATTCGGAAACTAACTTCCATTATACAAAAAGATAAGTTATTATTTATGCGCACTATGTTATAGAAAATATTATTTACACACCTTGCGCACACATATAAGAATTAAATAATCATAAATTAATGTTAAGCGATCTTAAAATACACTAAAAGAGCTGAAATCATACGCACAAAGTTGTCAGGGTAGGCAGAGAGGATAGAAAGCCATTCCACTCTGTCCTGACAGGGACTTTTTTTGCTGCTTTACATTCATACAACTTCTCAGTGCACATGACGCCGATTATTCCGACTATTCACTTGTTCCACTTTCAAGTTAAACTGACGTACTTGGTCATGCCATGTCTTTCTCGGCTTACCGTGGCTTCTTACATCACACGGCACACTAGATTTTAAACTTCTTTTAGCCGTTCTTTCATTACTCATTCGCTCCACCTGACCAAACCATCGTTTAAAAAGCCCTTGTCATAATTTTGGTATCTATATGTATCTTTAAGTTATAAACAAGCTTAGTATAAAGACTTGGAATGATTCAAATATACAACATATATATTGAAAGTTTGTCATGTGATAACTCGTGAATAATTAGCTTGTTTGAATGTATTTTTTAAAATTTTAATTTTCCCTTTAAATTCAACCGCCGTTTACCACACACGCTGAGCATGTTTAGATTATAGTAATATATATATTTTATGCCGTCCATACTTCAACTACAAGATTCTTGAGAGATACTTTCTAGTCAGGTCTTGGTATCTACCGGTATCTCGTTTGCTGTTAATGCAATGTGAGTCGTGAGTAGGTATAGTAGGTAGAGGAGCAAGTAACTGACGGAGGAACAAAGTGTAAATGGTTACTCACGAAGAAAGTATTACGCTAGTGAACTGGGTAATGGACACTGAAAACTTTTACATCATTAGTCAATTACCTACGCTAGCCTCTTCCCAATGCGAAAATAGATAATGTGGCCATTTTGCTACAGTCCCAAGAATAGAAGTAGTGGAAAGATTGGGGACTGACAAAAGTATTGCATTAAACACAATTATATTTATTTTTAACTACCTCAACAGGCCAGGAGGCACACTAACAGACGGGAACATCGTCAATAAATTAGTTGTTAAAAACACTAAAAAATCCTTCATGGATAAATCGTTGTGGGTCAAATTATCATAATTATTATCATCAGCCATCGCCATCAGCATCAGTGATCCCAAGAAACAGTACTGTGATCTCCAACGTATCTTTGATTAAGATATATTGCAGTTTGTGACGGAGTAATGTGACACGCACATGGCTAATATTGTAATACCATAAACCAATAACATCACATACGTTTCCCCCCCACCTATTTACATGTAGATACGCTGGTTATCTTATAGTCAAACTCACAACAAAACAACATTTTTTTTTATTTTTTTTTTTTTTCGCATTACTAAAAGTCAGTTTCATGTTAGAAATTTTGCATAGAA
This sequence comes from Micrasema minimum, assembly GCA_022494985.1. NCBI lineage: Eukaryota > Metazoa > Arthropoda > Insecta > Trichoptera > Brachycentridae > Micrasema > Micrasema minimum. Next base: position 42,876 of record JAGVSP010000220.1, on the reverse strand, counting down.
AATCAGCTTAATGCTAGAGGCGTACCTATGCTATCCTTCTCTACTATTTGTTATTATCAATATTCGCTCTAATACGTGCTTATCAAAAGAGGTCTAAAATTGGCAGATCCTAAAGTGAGGACTTATGGTTACCAACCCTTATGTATGGTTGTGAAGCGTGGTGTTGTAAAAAGAATGGGACGCAAGTAGATTGAATTGCAGTTGAAATGCGTTCTCTCAAGGCGAATGTGTGGTAAGACTAATGTATAGATAGGTGTACAAATGTCCGAAATTAGTGCAGAGTGCAAGCTGAGATAAGCATTATCGACACAATTAAGAAAGGTCCTTGTACGATGGTTTCGGTCATGTAGAGCGACTGGATTGATGAAAGAACGGCTAAAAAATATATGATGCGATTGTGCCTGGAATGATGAAATCGTGGAAGGCCGGAGAAGAGACATGGCATGAATCAAGTGAAAACAAGTGTGTGAAAGTGGGCATGTAAGAAGTCGGAATAATCGACGTGCGGGTTCGTGCCATGAGAAGGATGTATGAATGTGGAGGAAGCAAGAGAAGTGTGCCAGGAACAGAGTGAACGATGTGGCGTTTCTTATTCCTCTCCTGCCCCTGCCTACTCCTTCGGGGAAATGGCGTGATGGTTAGTTAGTTTAGATTGGTTAGTTAATGGAAATATATTATTACACGGTCTTAAAGTTACATCGTATATAACATTATCTATTGTTTATTTATTTATTATATTATGTATTATTTTCCTATTTTACCAGCCATGTAAGTAACGCCTAAACCAAGTTATTTTTTTATCGTTCTAAAAAATATTCCCGTTATTTTAGATTGATTCAATCATCCTTTTCGAGTTCATTCCTGTATGTAAATATTTTGATAGCTTCGATCAACACTTAAACATTTGATACCAATCTATCTTTAAAATAATTAATATTCCTTTAATCTATTTGCTTTTCAAACGTTGGCGAAGTGGTCAAATAATAAATCGTTATAACGAACATACGCCAGACTCAAAATTGTGGGTATAGCGAACATTAACGGTGTTCAGATATTATTGCTACTTGTATGTAGGTACCTAATTTGATGTAATATATCCAATTAAATTTCTTGCGATTTGAGTTCTTGTTCAGTGTCTGTTTGTCCGGACACTTGATTTTTTACCCACAACTTTATAGTAACAAACGATAATTAACTTTATTTATCAAATCAATAACGCAACGGTAATTATATATTTAGAAAATATCAAATGGATACATTTTTAAACAAATTGGAAAGAATTATTGTAATTTACATGTTTGTTAATTAACAAGTAAAATCAAAAAACCGCTTAACAGATGGCCCCTAAATTGTTTTTTTTTTTTCAAAATGCTTTTAAATGTAAAATTCAATACCAACTTACTATAAAACAGTTTGTTAATACACATTACACAGAGGACCATTTTTTAAATAATTTTTTTATGGTGGTTGATGATGTTCGATTTCATAGCTTTTGGTATGAACATTATTTTTCAATTTTTTGTTGTCATTTATTATGACCGTAATTAATTGTTTATAAAATATCATAATCGCGATTTAGGTGCGTCTATTAGTTTTTTAACCATATTTTTGATGTCTTTAAAATAGATAAAAGTACTTTTCTCTGGTTCCACGCTTATATTCAATGTATATTTAGTGTGATCCTTTTTGTGCGCTTAGAGACACTGGTGCTTTTTAAAGCATCCGTTTGCGTTCAATCCGTTTTTTTATAATTCTCCGATTTTAAGGAATCTTTTGAATTTTATTTTTGATAAAAAAATTCTTATATTTTAAATATATAGGATATTTCCTTCTTTCTATTTTATTGTGCCTATCTTCTGTGGTCAAATGATGGGAAAGTTGTTTTTAATTTTTCTGCACTCAGATTTTTGACTTTTGTATTACTTTTATTCGATATTTTTATGTATATGTGGTCGCCTAAATTTTTTTGACGTATTGATAATGTCATTTTGTGTCTTAATCACTATAATATTTTTTGTACTAGTAATACAATCATTAATTTTAAAAGATAATTGTTTGAAAAATAATAAATTACTTGAAACGACAAAAATGTGTATTTTCCTTAAAAAGGAAGAAAATTCTTAGTATACCATATTAAAGAACTTTTCAATTAAATTGTTCTCATGGAAAATATACAAACATATTATAATTCTACAATATTTATTGGTTTCTAAAAAGCTTTAAATTTTTCTTATTCTAACTCGTAGTATTTTTGGATTTAACTTACTTTACTGTGAAGTGTTCAGATCCGTTGGTAAAAATCGAGTTTATGGAACGCAAATATCTAGAAATCGGTACATCTGTATGTCAAGGGTAAACGCTTTCGTAACTCTAAATACCTTGAATCTTAAATTTCTAGATTTTATTGGTGCCGGTAATGCATCTTAGTTCGCCTTCACTTTCACGTTCTCGATGCAATTTCGATTATTGTAACATTAAGAAACATAGATATAATTTAATTAATAAATAAAATAGAAATAAGTGGATAATGGATAATTAGTAGTAGTAGATATTTATTTTTAATATACCCATTACCCAACTCATAAACCATTTTCTAATTACATATGTTATACGCATATTGTTTACATGTATATTTAAGAAAGTATGTTTACAAAGAGACGAAATTTGGATTAAAAGGAAATTGATAGAAGGGTTAGTGCCAGAAAACAGAGTTGTGAAATGTGCCTTTAATATCGATAGTGCCAAAAAAGGAACTTATACGAAGGAAAGCAAAATTGGCAATTGGGAGTTCTGGTACCAAACCCTTATGTATGGTTGTGAAGCGTGGTGTTGGAAAAAAGGATGAAGTAGATCTGAATGCTGTTGAAATGCGATCTTTCAGGCGAATGTGTGTAAGACTAAATTAGAGCAGAGTGAATTAAGGCTGCAAGGATAGATAGCATTATCGACAAAATTAAGAAAGGGCTTTTACGATGGTTTGGCTCATGTGGAGCGAATAAGTGATGAAATAACGGCTAAAAGAGTTTAAGTGCAAGTGTGCCTAGATGTAGAAGCCGAGAAAGGCCGAGAAAGACATGGCATGACACAAGTACGAGACAAGTACTTGAAAGTGGACATGTGAAAAGTCGGAATAATCGGCGTAATGTATCTTGAGAAGATGTATATATGTAGAGGAAGCAAAGGAAAGTATGTCATGGACAGAGTGGTATGGCCGTACCTTTCCTTTCTGAATAACCCTCGGGGGATATGGAGTGATGGTTAGTTGGTTAGATTTTTCGAGGTAATACATCATTTGCTCATGTTGATTGTATCTTGATTGCATATTTGTTATTTTATGTTTATCATATATTTCTTGAATTATCTAGGTATATCTCAGATTTTTCATTATGTAATTCATGTCTCGTTCTGTTAATGTATAAGTTTTTTAATTCTCACGCTTTTTGCTTTAACATCTTTGGTGGTAGTATTATGTAAATTTTATATACTTTTTTCCCAGTTCTTTATTTTAACTGATATTTATGTTTTGTTGATAAGTTTCAATTTAGATCTTGGTATTATTTTAAGGTCTGGTTGGTTAGTGTTGATTGCAATCGTTTTATGCACGAATTACTGTATATTGAAACTCTTTTTTATGGAACGATTGTAGGTTCTTGGTGTTTTTTCGCTATTGTTTTTGAATTGATTGTGTTCTTGTGGTTTTTTTCAGACTTGTTCTTTGTCTTGATACACTGATTATCGGTACTGTTAAGGCCAACTTCGTGACGAAGTCACTTGATTGTTTGCATCACATTATTGGGCGAGGGTGTACTGCACTATGGGGGACGCGTACAATGAATTATTCTAGGGGGAGTGGGGGTATTGCAGGGTGGTTTGGGAGATTATGCAGTTTTAATTGGATGGAGGTGTTAGGGGGTGCAGGGGATGTCTGGTGGGGTCGGGATTGATTGGCGGTTCTTGGGACATTACCATGTTCGGGTTTGTGAGGGTATTATGTGGGAAGTATGTTTGTACATAATTCGAGCGGCTCAGTTTTTTGCGGAGGTTGTGGGTTGGGGGGATGGGGTGTTATTGGGTGGTTGGGATTAAATTGGATGTGGGAGGTGGGGGGGTGTGATAGCCAAATATTAAGGTTACGGGTATGGGATGTAGAAGCTAACCCATGGTTGGAGAGGGCATGGTGATATAAAAAAATTTTATATGTTCAAAGCATCTTGGTTAGGTACATATGAGGTTTAAAACTACATGGATACGAATTTTTTTGTCTAATTTTCTTTAGTTCTAGAATGCTGTTATTAATTTATTTTTTTTAATTTGGTATTAAAATTTATCTTTTTTATTTTCAAATTATTATTTATCATATTTTCATATATAGGTACGTTACGGCAACCATCCCTTCTTTTTTATTCTATGAATTACTGTTTTTTGAGAGTAATTATAATTTCTATATATTTCACATAAATTTTTTACTAAAGATTTAAAACAATGTGTGCCGTATTATTGGGTAATAAACTATTAATCTTTTCTTAGGTTACTTGATGCGTCAGAGACTGATCATCTATGCATTCATGTTATTGATAATATGATCTAGATTCAATGCTCTTGGTGTTACCCATTGCAGTGCACTATGCAACTTTGGGTGCGGATAAAGGAAAAGTAGTAAGTTGTCTTTTTTTTTCTTAAATCCTTTTATTTAATAATGACTTTTGTAAATTTTTTGAGCTGTAATTGGCGTGTTTATTTATTATCATGTAGGCAATTTCTCCCCGACCAAACAAAACATTCCTATTTAAACCTGTATACGCCAGAATGAGGGGGTCACACATAAGTGGTTCTTTCAGTCTACCGTCTTGAACCTCCGCACACCCGCAAAGCCTTTCTTTGAGATCTAAATCGGTTACCCAAAGTAGGAAGGCTATTTCTCTATTCAGTTTCCTCTCTGCGATTGTGGCTGAGTGGGGAGGCGTAGAGACTAGAGGTGAAGTGGACCACGGTTCGTGTACCGGCGGAGGCAACATCCTGGGGGAAGTGTTACTCTACACGTGGCCCCAAATAATCTAGACTACTTAAAGTGTCACCGTCTATGATTTGTCCAATGCATGATTCATACAGATTTATTTAGGCAGGTAACATGTTTTTCGCCGACAGTTCAGACGAAAAGAATTATTATATTTTTAAAAGTATGGTATTTAATTATATTTTTTTGTTCGGAAATCAAGGGTTTTTAATACTTTAAAATATCAGCATCATCATCTTACCATTTCCGATCCCCTTTGTGGATGCTTATGGATTCACACAAACTGGCTCGCGAGCGTGCGATCGGACGCCTGCTCCGTTGCATCCTACCAAGTCAAGTTCCACGTCCCGCAGATCGGATGCTAATCTGACCGACGAATTATCAACAGTGGGATGAACAGTGACGCCCGTGTACCTGATGCTGACCCTCGTATTTTAAAATTATGGCCAAGCATTGGTTATGGCTCTCGGGAGGCGTACGTTAGTATAGATGGCCTAAGGCCAGCCGAAACGCCTCGCTGGTGACAGTATACAAGAACAGACATTAAAATAAATAGTGTACAAAATGACAGCAATGAACTATTTAAGTTTTTCATTTATAAAAATGAAAAAGGCGTAGTGCGTAACAAAAAAGAGATCAAGTAAAAACAAATGTAAGGAAACAAATCCAGTAAAGGATGGAATTAGAGAAAAGAAGATGACAGGGATAGAAAAAAGGAGAAGTAAAAAAAATAATATGTAGAATTACCTCAGTTGATTCAATAAAATTTAAAATTGTTTTACCTTTGAAGATATAATTTTATTTGTACGCGAACATAAGGTTATAAGATGATCCCTGGATTTTAAAAAGTTTGAGTTTGTCGAGAGAATTATTAGACATACCCATTGAAGTAATAGAATCCTTCTCGGACGAGCAAAACCTATTATAATTTGCCTACAATATTTCTTCATATTTAAATTTTGTTTTTACAGTAATATGATAAAAAAAATAATCATCTGACGTTTGGGTTCTTTGGGTTTTTCAAAAGAGTTTCCCAATTTTAAAGAAAAAAAAATTCTAAACTAAAATTCTTTTTAATTTAATCAATTAATTAAAAAACAAAAAGGACAAATTCAAAAATATTACCTATAATTTTTAAGAAAAAAAAGTCTGCCCAAAAGATATATTACTAATACATAAAGAGGAAATTTTTTTAACCTTTTAAATGTAAACCAGGAACCTTCATATAAATTCCCCTGTGTTTACAAAAGTTGTAGCGGGGTGGGTTTTAAGGGGGACAAAAATAAGCCTGTCTTAAAGGGAAAGAAACCAAAGGAGGCCCCCACCACAAAGAAATAAATTTTAAAACCCCCAAAAATATTAATTAAATTTTTTTAAACAGATTTGTCGCCCAAAAAACAGTGTTTTTTTTAAAAAAATTTTGGGAATATTTTTTACCCAGGGTCCAAAATTCAACAATTTCATAAGATTATTATTAGTAAAAAAAAATTAGATAAAAACAAAGTTTTTTTATTGAAAAACATCTTGCGTTCATGTAATAAAATGTAATCAAGATACACTGCACTTGGTATACAAATGCAGTGCCCTATGCACTATTGGGTTTCGGATAATTTTTTGTTTATTTTTCGTATATAATTGAATATAAAACATTTTTGTGGTAATATAAAATCAATTTGGGTAACACATTATCAAAAATTTTGTAATTTTAATATCATTTTACATTCTATTTGTGTTGTTTTTTGGGATTATCCGTGTTATGTTTTTTCTCCTCTCCTTTCTACTCTCTTTTCTACTTCACCCTGAAGATGGCGCCTGCAACGGTGGCCCGAAACGTCGGAGATAATCCCAAAAAACAACGCAAATAGAAATCATCAACGACCGCGAAAATCTACGCACATATCATTTTACATGCTCTCCATCTAAACAAAAACCACGATTTATCATCAGTAAGCGCCTGTTTTCTTAAAATCACGGTTTTATACAAAATTATCACGGATGTCCGGCAAATGTTTCATACTAATCTAAACCTTTGTTTTCGTAGGGCATTTACCAAGAGACAAACGAAAAATCGACTCTGTTGATCTGAAGAGATTGCGCAGCACTTCACTAAACAATGGTTAGAGGTTTCCTACGTCCCGCGCGTTGATGTCTCCAACACTCAAACTTATATCGGAACCTGGTGGGAGGTAGTATGTTCTATGTTAATATACATCTTATTTATTTATTTTTATGAGCATGTTGAATTTATCGTTTTGATTTTAAATACTTGTTTATGCACAATTATTTCTATAAATAATCCAATTACTTTACTTGTCAGTCGGGTTATTTTTAGAGACTACATATTACATTTTTCTCAACATTTTAAGCATTTCAATATTATGGATTCATACAGGAATCAAACGGTAAGAAAACTAATTTTCGTTCGGTTATGTATTTTTTTTCAATATTTTGGGACGTGTTCAAATACTTGTACACAAATTTGGATTTTATCCCAAGACGGGAGTAAGCATATATTTTTATTTTTATATCCTTACAGAGATGAGGTAGAATTTTTTTTTTCCAAATTCAGGAATGTGGATATTCGAGCGTTTACAGGCCTTTGACCTGTCATTGGCTGGGTTAAGTGGCCACTTTATGTAGGTACTACAACATTCCCCATTCCGCTTATTAGCGAATATCCACACCAGGTAACATTTATATTCGCTAATAAGCGGAATGGGGAATGTTGTAGTACCTACATAAAGTGGCCACTTAACCCAGCAATGACAGGTCATAAGCCCTGTTAACGCTCGAATATCCACATTCCTGAATTTGGAAAAAAAAATTCTACCTCATCTCTGTGGGATATGAAAATTTAATAATTTTTTTGTTGTGAAACGTATAAAATTTATTTGTTTTGGTAAAACTACGTAGGTACCAGTTTGAAAATTGTGATAAAATATTCAATTATCGCAATAAAATACTATCCCTAATATCGACAATCTGTATTATAAAACTTTATTATGTTTTTAACCTTCGGAACTGCATTATAATAATTCTTTATATTACAACAGCATAATATTTTTTGTTCCAGTGACAAAAATAACGTCGCGTTTATTTCAAAGAAGATTTTTTCGGTTTGGAGGCCAACGCACTTTGTGTATTTTTAACATTTTATGAGAAGGAAAACATTAACGATTGAGGTCAAATAATGACTCAGACATGAAACTTATTCGGAGATTTTTATACATACTTAAATGCAATGTGAATCATGCCGTTTGATATCAGCATATAAAAGTAATATCCGTAGAAAAGAAAATATTCTTCACGTTTATTATGTTTATTACATTTGTTTTAAGAGAACAAGCTAACTAGTTGGAACAGAAATAAAAATGCACTTAGAATTGTTTTTGCTTAGCTTAGATTTCGTTAAGCACAAAAGTTATCCTCCAAAATAAACTCAAATAATTATTTCATTATACCATATCCGCTCCCTATGCGGAGCATATGGAATCCACAAACTGCCTCCAGGCCAAGCGATCGGCCGCCAGCTCCCGCGCATCCTCCCAGGTCAAGTCCACGTCCCGCAGCTCCAACGCAAACTGCCGACGAATTGTCAACAATGGCGACCGGGACGCCGAGAACCTGATGCCTTGTAAAATAGGCAAGCATGGTTAAGGCTATCGGGAGGCATACGATTAAATAAAATACGATTAAATTATTTGTAATGAGACGATTTTTTTGTCAAAATTGTTTGCCATTTTTTAAAACAACACAAAGCTCCCTATTTTATAGAAATTAAATTTAATAACTATTGAGAAGTATATTAAGTAGGGATAAACAGTAAACAAAATACCTTTGTAAATTACAGTTATTTCCACAAACAACGCATGAGAGAAAATTATGTTTTTCATGAACGTTATTACCTACTCTAGTTTAATGAAGATTTTGTAGTTTTTTCGAATTCCGTTGAAAATTTGTTAATGTATTTGTACTGTATTCCTCTTTCTTATCCCCTAATCGCCTGATCAAATAATTGCATTGACACTCATTTATTATACGAAGACTTTTTAGTTCCAATATACTAATTAGACACAAGGCATATATTGTGCGTGATGTTAGGCAGATAATGATTAGATACCACCCATTATTACGCATCTGTTATAACTCCATACTCCATATCTAATCCAATAATAATTCCCAGCTCTAGAGGATGTGATTCGCCTGAAGTATGAAGTATTTCTATACATTATACAATTCCCAGTAATCGCAGGAAAGGTTGAGAAATGTTGTATAACCTGTCTCTGTCGATCTGCAACAGGGTAGAAGACATTCTTCGCCACAAGATAACGGTACTTTGAGGCCCGTCCACGAGTCGCTTGTAGCTCGGAACTACGCAATATTCCATTCCATTGCGCACACGTGTTGCTTATTATTATTTAATACTTTATACATTACATAGGTGTGCTGTGTTCTCTCTTCTTCTCCTCTACCTTCCCTTACTTGTATCTTCTACGATACGCTCACCCACTTACAGAGCTGTGCGGTGGCTAGTGAGCATGACTCGTCTCACGTCATTTTCAATCATTTTGAAGTTTATAACATACATTTTTAATAAATCTGTCATTTGCTTTTCCTTTATTTTAAATGGGATCCATTATTTCTTTATTGCTTGTAGCAAAATGGGATTCTTACACTTAGAAAATCCTATCGGATCAGAAAAATAAACACTCGATAAAATATGCATACTTTATAAACAACATTTTGAGTGTGTCCAAATACTACAAGTATTGGTACAACATTAGCTGGTAAAAGTTAAAAGCATAACAAACTAAAGTCATCTTCAGGCGTTTCCTATAGGTGATATAATTCGGGTAAGAATCTCACTTGCAATCATAAAGGTTTTCGGCTAAAATTCTCAGCAATTTCTCAATAGATGATAGAGTGTTTTCACATGTGAAGCGTCGCGCCATTCACTGTATATATATACAAAGTTCTGATAATTGGCAGATATGGGATATCAAATACTAGGGGAAATGGGGAATGTTGTAATACATCAAGTGGCCACTTTAACCCAGCCAAATGACAGGTCATAAGCCCTGTTAACGCCTAGATTATCCATATTCCCTTCCAGATTTCTCGTACTCTGTGAGATGTCAAATTGTACGTAAGACTTTGTTCCAATTAGACAAAGTTGAAAAATTATAAACTTAAAAAATGTTTCTAGTTTTGCCAAATCTATGCGGGTTTCAATTTCGACAGGCCCTCTCTAACACTGCTTATTTACTCGGCTAAGTACTTGCAACTTGTACTAACTTTTGTAAAACAAACTTAAATATGTACCGTAACGTCTAACGCATTTTGTAATATATATACACAACTGGTCCACGACCCAACAAGTTAGTTAAACTTAAAAATTTCATATTGGTTTGCTATTTCCCACATGTACTACAAGACATGTGTCACCCCCATTTAAACGAGATGCGAAGGAAATTTTAAGGGACGTGAAAATAAACTCTTTAGGGTGTCCCAAAAGTGAATATTTAAAAAAAAAATTAAAGGGTAAAACGAAAAGTAAATTTTTTAGAAGAAATTTTTTTTTGAGAGTATTAAAATGGTTCCTATGTAAATAAAATACCAAAGGAAAAAATGAACTGCTACTTAACTTTAGTAAAGGGAAAAGATTTGGACCGGAAAGAATAGGTAAGAGATATGGTGTATAAACAATATTAATAAATCTTTTCGTATTTATTTAAAGTTCCCTTTTTAAAAACTTAAAATTTTCTAGAAACGAAACATGTACCCCAACCCCGTAAAATATAACAAAAGGGTTTTAAAAGCATGATTTTTTTTGGTTTTTTTTTCTAAACTAAAAATAAAGTATTGTTTTTATTTATAAAAAAAAATATATTTTTGTGCTCATTACATAAATTGTCTGAAATTAAATGGTTTTGATTTTATATTTTTATAGGGGGAAAAAAATATTCAAAAAATTTTTAATTAAAAATTTTTATTTTTTTTAAAAAGGAAAAACTTTCACAGAAAACCTACAATATCTGATAGGTATTTACTCTTTTTTACAAGGGAAATAGGGATGCGTTGGTACCAAATTCGGTGTATTAATCTTTTTTTTCATGAGTAGTTTGAAAAATATTCTTCAGTATTTGAAAATTTAAATAACATAATTAAATAAAATACATGAAAAAAATATTTTTGAATTGAAAATAATTTTAAAAAGCGCCACTGTGTAAAGGCAGAATTTTTAGAACAAACCGAGGATTTTGTCATAACTCAAAAATACTAGATTTTTTCTTATACAGTATGAAAGATTTATTTTAAAAAAAAAAAAAAACCCAAAAAAAACTCCCTAAACTTTATTTTTTTAATTTTAAAAAAAAAAACCCCTTTTTTAAAAAAACCCCCCCCCCCCCCAAATTCCCCCTTTTAAAATTTTTAAACCCCCTTAAATTTTTTTTTTTTTTTTTTTTTTTACCCCCCTTTTTTTTTTTTTCGGTTTTCCGGGGGGGGCGATTTAAAATTTTTTTCAAAATCCCCCCCAAACCCCCCCCTTTTAGATTTTTTCCCCCGGGAAACCCCCCAAAAAAGGGGCCGGGCAATGGGATTTTTTCCGGGGAACAAATTTGAAAAACAAAAAGCCCTTTTTTGGAAATTTTTACTTTTTTTGGCTTTCCCCTTTTTTTTTAAAATTTTTTGGGGTTGCAAATTAAATTTTTTTCAAATCACTTCAGTTTTAAAATTTTTTTGGAATAAATTTTTTTTTTCCCCACGCCCCTTTTGATAAATGTCCCCAAAAAGGTTTTTTTAAAATTGAAAAAATTTTTTTTTAAAAATTTTTTTTTACGCAAATTTCCCCCTTAAGGGAAAAATTTTTTTTTTTTTTTAATTTGTTTTAAAACCAAAACCCCCAAAAAATAAAAAAATTTTTTTTCAATTTTATAAAGGGGGTAGAATTTTTTTTCGGTTTTTAAAAAATTTTCTAGTTTTTTTGAGTATCAAATAATGGCCGTGTATTTTATATATTTGTTTAGGGTTTTTTTATTTTTAAAAAAATTTTTTTTTTTTTAAATACGATTAAATTGTGACCTCTTTTTAAAGATTCTCGTTTGTTTAAACAAGGTTATAACATTTTTAATTTATAATAGTGACGTGTTGGTAGTAAAATTTTTTTTTTTTTAAAACTTCTTTACCATTGTAAGTGTTTAATAAAAAAAAAAAAAAAAAATTTTTATAGTGTTAAGGGAAAAAAAAATTTAATACTTAAAAAAATTTTTAAATTTATTATGCTTTTTTTGTCCCTTTTCCTTTTTTTAATTTTTGTTTTTTTTTTAAATTTTCCCCATTTCAACACCCAAAACTAAAAATACTCAAATTGGGCAGATCATAGCTTCTAAAAAAAGTTTTTTTTCAAACCCTCATCCCAAAAATAACCCTGTTATAAAAAATAGGTTTTTAGATCGTGAATACAATTTTGGTAAAATTAAATTTCGGTTTCCCTTGTTTCTGAAAATATCTAAATAAAAAAAAAATTGTTTTAGACGAAACTCATTAGAAAAAATTAAAGGTTGATGTTATGTAATATAATGTTACGAGACAAAGCTTTTTTCAAAATGTATGCCCCAAGTAAAAACTTTTTAAAATTTCAAATTCTAGCTTAGACCCGCTAAAAAAAAAATTTTACGATTGTTTTCGCCAAATATTCCCTTTAATGTGTTTATTAATCAAACAATGAAACATTTCTTTCATTTTCGCAATTCGAAAATTTTTTTAGCAGACTTGTGTAATTGGTCATGCCATGTCTTTCTCGGCCTTCCTCGGCTTCTACTTTACATCCAGGCACACTTTGCATTAAACTCTTAGCCGTTTTTCCATACTCATTCGCTCCACATGACCACAACCAGTCGTTAAATGCCCTTCTTAATCTTTGTGTAATGCATATCTCAGCTTGCTCTTTGCCCTAATTTCGACATTTGGTATCCTATCATAATTAGTCTTACCACTCATTCGACTGAGAGATCGCACTTTTAACTGCTTTTCAGTTACTACTTTCATCCTTCTTTTTCCAATCAAACACGCTTCTCTAACCACAACAGAAGGTTGGTACCAGAATTCGTAGTGTATGCAATTTTGCTTCTTCGATAAGTTCTTATTTGCACTTTTGATCTTAACGGCCACCATTAACTCTGTTTCCATTGTTCTTCAATGTCCTTATCACATTTCGAATCTTATGTAAACATACTTTCCACATTTAACAAATTGCTATTCACTAATGTAATGAAATGAAATTCTCTGGAATTCTTTGTATAGTCTAGATAAATAGGTAATGTGAATGTAAGGATGACATTCTTTGCTATTCGTTCATATGTAATCCCGTTATACGATATTTTAACTGTTACGTATTTAAAAAAATTAAATTTGACCTGCTAAATTGCTACACAAATTTATAGGGGAATAGCTATGCGTCAATGAGGAAATCCCGTTGTTTTACTAATGATAACGTTTTTTCAAAATCTAAGTTGACCAAAGATACTATTTAACAAACAAAAAATAGCCATATTTAAACAGGGTCTATTTCTTATAAGTCAATTGTATGAAGATACGATTTTTATGAAAGTTATTGAGTAATTAATGAGAAATACGCGCCAAATACCACAAGGTGTCGTGACCTCAACTGTTTTCGGTACCAATTTGAACGCTATCGGAAGTGACGTTCGATATGAAACGGTTGTTTTCAAACATTTGTGCCATGGTATTTTTATCCAGCCGGATGTTATTCATCACAGTAACTTGTCAAAAATTTATGCATTTGACAGCAGGGAATCACGAGATAAACAGATATACCGTCGACTCAATGTCCATGATACTGTTAATTATCTGTTCTAGTTACGCACCTGTGGTGCATAGGGCACGGCAGTGAGTGCACAACCTACAGTTGTAGATTTATTCGATATTTTTTGCCAGTTATATTTCTTTGCGACCCCACTGTGATTCGAGTAGAACTAGTAGGGAAGACAAAAGTTCATTTCAATATTTCCTAAAATAAGGGATGTCAATATTGTAAACAACCCCTTATAAGTCCATTATTTCAAGAATCATAGTGCCAAATATTTCTGTCATGGTCGTTAGTCATCGGGGGACAAAGTGACGGTTTCAGGCCTTTGTAAAATGCATTTGTCATGCATTCAATTAGTATTCGATTTTGTGTCTCCTATGAAAAAATCTTGTGCTTTACGTAGTGATTTAAAAAAAAAAATAAAAAATGGATTCTATATTTGAAGGTTAAGAAGTTTATTTATTTACAACAAAAAAAAATCGTTTACTATATTTAAACAGTGAAAAATAAAAACGATAAAAAATAAATGAGGAAAAAACAAAAAAAAAAATTTATTTTCAAATTTAAAAGCTTGATAACTAACGGCTACCGGAGATTACCGAATTTAATTTACTATACTTATTCAATCCTACAATATTTAATACTTTCAATAATTCTAAAAAAAACTATTGCTTTCATTTGCCTTTTTTTTATTTAATTTTTTTTTCAGAACGTGTTTACACTATAAAAAAAAGTGGACCTTTTTCGAATGAGTGGGTAAAAACATGTAAAAGATGTAACGAAACAAAAAACTATTTTTTATGCTGTCATCAAATTTAATATTAGTAAATGTTGTTGATGAGTCCATAAAATAAATAATTGAAAATAGCGAGTATATCGCAAAAGTTGACGAAAAAATGGAAAAAACATGCCATAGTAAAAGGGAAGGGAAAAAATAAAAAAAAAAGTTTTAAAAAACAACGAGAGCTGTTGAACGGCGAGTTTTCTTTCATTTTGCGTTCTTTTTATTTTTTTTTTTTTTTTTTTTAACGATTCCCGGAGGCTTCAACATCATCACAACCACCATTTGACGCCGATCGGCCTGTGTAGTAAGACCCAGGAAGGACTTCGAAGAATCACAATTGAAGTAAAAAAAAAGGAAAATCAAAGACCTGGTGAATCGCGAAGTGTTATGTGAATTTGGCAACAGCAGGGGAACTGGCACGTTCGTTTGTTACGTATTAATTTTGTAAATTGTTAAGTTGTTTGAATTTTTATCCGCAAACATCCCAACTTTTTAAATGTAGAATTGTTTAAATATTGTAATACCTACTTATAAGATAAAGACTTTTTTTACTGTAATCTGTATGTATTACTTATTATTTGTAGTAATGATTTTTGGAATAAATATTTTGGTACAAAATATCTGTCAATAGATTATTTGAATAGACCATTTGTCACCCGTTTAAAATATTCAGAGATCATGACTATTTCTAGCAGTTTTAAGCTTTCTTGTTATTTCTCGTATGGTTTTATGGATAGGTAACTAATAAATGTTATGAATAAAATTTGAGTTTTTTAATTATTTAATAGTTTGGCTATTATTTAATATGCAGGAATACCTACATGTAAAAGTATATAAAAGTTTCATATTATAGTTTTTTAAAATCTTGCGAAATACCTAAAAAATAGATTTCAACATTTGATGCAACTATCATACATTGGTTTTACCCACACATTCGCGCTGAGAGATCGATTTCAACTGCATTCAATCTACTTTCATCCTTATTTTTTCCAACTCTTTACTTCGCTTCATACATATGGGTTATGGTACCAGAACTCCATTAGGCACTGCCAATTTAGCTCTTTTGATAAGCACTTATTAGATACTACCGACTTTTAAGGCATTATATCCGTAAGTTCAATTGTTAATTCCACAATCGAGGCAAAAATCTGGAAGTGTGATTAAGGGACATTTCGGATTCTCTTCAAAACATTGCGTTGTTTGTAATTTTTTTTCATACAAAAGTAGGCGACCTTGCCTTCTCCCATAAAATGTCGCATGACCAGAAGAAGAAGAAAGTGGAGGAAAGGCGGAAGTTACATCGAAGTTACGTCGGCAGGCCGTCGTTAATTACAACAATATCTATCTATTATGGAGAACTTCTAGAGTCGGACCAACCGGTATCATTCGTCGTCTATCTCTTTCTCTCTCACTGCGCTTCCCCTCTCGGTCGACATTTACCGTGCTCTTTATCTTCGCCAGCGAAACCACGGACCGCGAACAATAATAATATTAACGAATCTAGGCGGTTTAACAAAACAATCTTTCTTCGCTTTGGCGATCAAAGTGGTATAATCCGAATTTGATTGCCTCTAAACTCTCTTAAAGTTAACTGAACTGTGCGGTGCGATTCTTTAGGGTTTAAGACACACGAATTCTGGTCACAATTCGTATGCGCAGTAGTTGGAAAAATTTTACAGAATCGAAGGGCTAAAGACAATTTAGTGGACTGAAGTAGTAGGTCACTTTACACACTGACTGCTTCCCGTACTTTCGTCGGTTTTACAAAGTACACGTTAGGTACTTTGGCTAGGCAGTTAAGAGTGTAGAGCCAACATGAGCAGCCTAGTTTAGGTAGGTAATATTGTAGGCTCATTGAACAAACATCGGTCGACCACAAATTTGTTTAAGAAAACAATCGAAATATGCATTTTTCCTATTTTATTTTCATTTGAAGCTTACAACAAGAAATTGTTAAGAAAAATTCCTAGTATGATTTTAATATATTATAAATAATGCTGATTGCTCTAAGTGTGAAAAATATCTTCGTCATCATTCATTCTCTGTAATTATAATAATCCATGCGTTTGGTAACATCAAATAGAATTGTAAAGCAGCCCCTAATGGTACAATCAGTTTATCTTTGATCATAAGTTAGTTTAAAATACATATGTATTGTAGAAGCTGATCTGTAGAAATTAAACTGGAGGCATTGATTCTAAACGGGATGTAGACCTGACTTGGGAGTATTCACGTGAACTGGAGGCTGATTGCTTGGCTTGGAGGCTTGGAATCCATATATTCCACATAGGAAGCGGATATGAAATAATGATGATTTTAAACGTGGCAATTGGAGTGTAATACGTAAAATTTAAATTAAATTTAATGTACAAGAACACTAGTATTAATGCTAAGATTCTCTTTTATAATAACCACGTAAAGAATCCAACTGAACATTCGTCATTCTTATATTTTTTGACAGCCGTAATTACTCACCACAGTTCTAGAAAATATTTAACAAATTCTTATTAATTGTTCATCTTATTTCTTATTATATTAATTGGACCAAAACTCGCAAAAACACGAACTGTTTTTTGTATGTGATGAATGTAATACAACTTCATCAAGTAAATTATTTAAAGAGAGTTTGGTCCATGATGGCGTTTATTTGAAACATGTATTCATATGCCGTGTTATGGCTCTTGTTTCAAACATATAGTACTATGATGAGCTGTTACGCATCAGAGAATACAATAAATCATGGAACAAAACAGTAAAGTTCCTATTATATCTGCAAAGTGTTCATTTCTTATGTAAAGTGAATTCGGAAACTAACTTCATTATACTAAAGATAAGTTATTATTTATGGCCAATGTTATAGAAATTATTATTTAAAACTTGCGCACATATAAGATTAATATTAATAATTAATGTAACGATCTAAAATACACTAAAAGAGCTAAATCATACGCACAATGTGTAGGGGTAGGCAGAGCTGAGGATAGAAAAGCCATTCACTCTGTCCTGACAGACTTTTTTTGCTTCTTTCTAATTCATAACAACTATCTCACTGCACATACGCGATAATTCCGAAATTTTCACATGTCCACTTTCAAGTACTTGACGTACTTGGTCATGCCATGTCTTTCTCGGCCTTCCGTGGCTTCTACATCCAGGCACACTAGGATTTAAACTTCTTATTAGCCGTTTCTTCATAACTCATTCGCTCACATGAAGCAAACCATCGTAAAAAGCCTTTCTTAATTTTGTATTTATATGTATCTTTAAGTTAAAAAATAGCTGAGAAAAACTTGGCATGATCAAATACAACAAATATTTGGAAGTTGTCATGTGAAAACTCGGAATAATTAGCTTTGTAAGTATTTTTAAAATTTTATTTTCCTCTTTAATTTAACCGCGGTTTTCCACACACGCGGCATGTTAAAGATAATAAATAAATATATTTATGCCTCATACTTCAAAAGTTGAGGAATACTTTCTAGTAAGGTCTTGGTATCTACCGGTATCTCGTTTGTGTTATGCAATGTGAGTAGTGAGTAGTTAGTAGGTAGAGAGCAGTAACTGACGGAGAAACAATGTGAAATGGTTTCTCACGAAGAAGTATTACGGCAGTGAACGGTAATGACACTGAAAACTTTTACATCATTTCAATTACTACGCTAGTCTACCCATGCGATAATAGTTAATTGTGCATTTTGCTACAGTCCCAAGAAGTATTGGAAAGATTGGGACTGACAAAAAGTATTGCATTAAAACACAATTTATTTATTTTAACTACCTCAACAGGCCAGGAGGCACAATAACAGACGGAAACATCGTCAATAATTTATTGTTATAACAATAAAAAATCCTCATTGATAAAACGTGGGGTCTTATTATTAGTAATTATTATCATCAGCATCCGCATCAGCATCAGTATCCCCAGAATCAGTACTGGGATCTCCAACGTATTTTGATAAAGATATATTGCAGTTGTGACGAGTATGTGACTAATGACTATATTGGTAATACCATAAACAATAAAATCACATACGTCATATTTACATGTAGATACGCTGGTTATCGTAGTTCCAAACTCACAACATTTTCGCATTACTAAAAGTCAGTTTCTTGTTAGAAAATTTGCATAAAATCAGCTTAAAATAGGTACCTATGTATTTTTATAATTGCTTATCAATAATACGCTAATAAGTGCTTATCAAAAGTGGCTAAATTGGCAGTTCATAAAGGAGGGGTGGTACCAACCCTTATTATGGTAGTGAAGCGTCGTTTCGTTGTGTGTTGGAAAAAGAAGAGGACGAAAGTAGGATTGAATGCAGTTGAAATGCGATCTCTCAGGCGAATGTGTTGTAAGGACTATGTATGATAGGTGTAAAATGTCGAAATTAGGAGCAGTGGTGCAAGGCTGAGTATAAAGCATTTATTCGACACAATTAAGAAGGTCTTTTACGATGGTTTACGGTCATGTAGAGCGAAATGGATGATGAAAGAACGGGCTAAAAAAATATGATCGGCGATTGTGCCTGGATGTAGAAATCGAGGAAGGCGAGAGTAAGACAGAATGGCATTGACTCAAGTAAACAAGTGTTTGAAAGTTGGGCATGTAAGAAGTCGGAATAATCGACGTGCGTGCATGAGAAGATGTATGAATGTGGAGGAAGCAAGAGAAGTGTGCAGGACAGAGTGGTGTGGCGTTCTATCCTCTCTGCCTACTCCTTCGGGGAAATGGCGTGATGGTTAGTTAGTTAGTTAGTTAGTAAATGAAAATAATTATTACACGGCTTAAAGTTACATCGTATATAACATTATTATTTTTTATTTATTTATTATTATTTATTTTATTTTCTATTTACAAGCCATGTAAGTAACGCCATAACCAAGTTATTTTTTTATCGTTCTAAAAATATTCCCGTTATTTTAGATTGATTCAATCATCCTTTTCGAGTTCATCTGTATGTAAATATTTTGATAGCTTGATCAACTTAAACATTTGATACCAATCTATCTTTAAAATATTTAATTTAATTTAATCTATTTGCTTTTAAACGGTTGAAGCTGTCAATTAATAATTTTACTAACGAACATACGCCAGATCAAATTGTGGGTATTGCGAACATTAAGGTGTTCAGATATTATTCTACTTGTATGTAGGTACTAATTGATGTAAATATCCAATTAAATTTCTTGCGATTTGAAGTGTCTGTTTGTCCGACACTTGATTTTTTACCCACAACTTTATAGTACAAACGATAATTAACTTATTTATCAAATCAAAACGCAACGGTATTTTATATTTAGAAAATATCAAATGGAAACATTTTTTAAACAAATTGAAAAATTACTGTATTTACATGTTTGTTAATTAAAAGTAAAATCAAAAAAACCGCTTAACAGATGGCTAAATTGTTTTTTTTTTCAAATGCTTTTAAATGTAAAATCTATACCAACTTACTAAAAACAGTTTTGTTAATACACATACACAGGGACCATTTTTTAAATAATTTTTTATGGTGGTTGATGATGGTGATTTATATCTTTGGTATGAACATTTTTTTAAATTTTTAGTTGTCATTATTATGACCGTAATTAATTTTTAAAATATCATAATCGCGATTCTAGGTGCGTCTATTAGTTTTTTAACCATATTTTGATGTCTTTAAAATAGATAAAAGCTACTTCTCTGGTTCCACGCTTATATTCAATGTATATTTAGTGTGATCCTTTTTGTGCGCTTAGGAGACAGGTGCTTTTTAAAGCATCCGTTTGCGGTCAATCCGTTTTTATAATCTCCGATTTTAAGGAATCTTTTGAATTTTATTTTTGATAGAAAAAATTCAAATATTTTAAAAATATAGGATATTTCCTCATTCTATTTATTTGTGCCTACTACTGTGTCAAAAAGATGGAAAGTTGAATTTAAAAAACGCACTCGATTTTTGACTTATGTAACTTTAAATCGATATTTTTTTTATAAGTGGTCGCCTAAATTATTGACGATTGATAATGTCATTTTGTGTCAAAAACAAAAAAATTATGTACAGTAATACAATATTCATAATTAAAGAAATGTTGAAAAATAATAAATTACTAGAACGACAAAAATGTGGTATTTTCCTTAAAAAGGAAGAAAATTCTAGTATACCATATTAAAGAACTTTTCAATTAATTTTCTCATGGAAATGCTACAACACATAATCTAATTCTCAAATTATTGGTTTCTAAAAAGCTTTCAATTTTTCATAATCTAACAGTAGTATTAATGGATTAACTAACTTACTGTGAAGTGTTCAGAATCCGTTGGTAAAAATCGAGTTATGAAGACAAAACTAGAAATCGGAACATCTGTATGTCAAGGTAAACGCTTTCGTAACTCTAAATACCATGAACTTAAATTTCTAAATTTTATTGGTGCCGGAAATGCATCTTAGTTCCCTTCACTTCACTTCTCGATGCATTTCGTTTATTGTAAATTAAGAAACATAGATTAATTAAATTAATAAATAAAAATAAAAAAAGTGGATAAAGGAAATTAGTAGTAGTAGATTTATTTTTTAGATACCCAATACCCACACATAAACCTTTTTCTAAATACATATGTATTACAAATTGTTACATGTATATTTAAGAAGTATGTTTACAAGAGACGGAAATGTGGATAAAGACATTGATAGAAGGGTTAGTGCCGGAAACAGAGTTTAATGGTGCCTTAAAATCGATAGTGCCAAAAAAGAACTTATCGAAGGAAGCAAAATTGGCAATTGGGAGTTCTGGTACCAACCCTTATGTATGGTAGTGAAGCGTGGTGTTGGAAAAAGAAGACTGAATGCTGTTGAAATGCGATCTTTCAGGCGAATGTGTGGTAAGACTAAATTAGAGCAGAGTGCAAGGCTGAGATAAGCATTATCGACAAAATTAAGAAAGGGCTTTTACGATGGTTTGGTCATGTGGAGCGAATAAGTGATGAAATAACGGCTAAAAGAAGTTTAAGTGCAAGTGTGCCTAGATGTAGAAGCCGAGAAAGGCCGAGAAAGACATGGCATGACCAAGTACGACAAGTACTTGAAAGTGGACATGTGAAAAGTCGGAACAATCGGCGTATGTACATGAGAAGATGTATAAATGTAGAGGAAGCAAAGGAAGTATGTCAGGACAGAGTGGTATGGCGTTCTATCCTTTCTGACTACCCCTTCGGGGAAATGGCGTGATGGTTAGTTGGTTAGAAATTACGAGGAAATTCATTCCAAAGCACATGAATATTGTACAAGATAGCAAAATTAAATTAAATTTTAATCATATCTTACTAGAATTATCAATGTATTTCTCAGATTTCTCAAAGTCATTCAAGTCTCGTCTGAGTATGAAAAAAGTTTTTTTAATACTCACGCAATTTGCATTAACATCTTTGGTGGTCGAATTGAAATATATATACTTTTTTCCCAGAACAATATATAAGTGATATTATGTTTGTTGAAAAGTATCAATTTAGATCTTGGTCTTAATAAAAGGTCAGTTGGTTTATGATGAAGCACGATAAAGCACAAAAAACAGTATAATGCCCACTTTATACAGGACCGAAATATGTTATTTGTTTTTTACGTATTTAAAAGAATTCAATATATCAATATTAAATATCTACTTGAACTTTTACATGAAAAATATTAACGGTCAGATCAGCCAAATTCTGCGCCTACCATTAAATATTGCACACAGTTTTCGCTTTATACGGCACAGTTTGCAAACATCACAATTTTTTTTCTAGTTTTCAATCCTGTATAAAGTTCGCATAAGGAAAACAATGCAGTATTATTACGTTGTTTCATTTGCAGTTCATTATTTTTCGGTCATCAAGGCGGTTCTTGGAACAATTACGTGAAATATCCTTGACAAAATGATGTTGGACAGAAATACATAATTCGGTCATAAAAATATGCGGAAAGATTTAATTTTGTCATTGTTTAAATGTAATTAGGTTAATTAATGCATATTTCTTATTGTTTTATATCAAATTTTAAGGTTACTTTATTTTCAGAAGCTACCCATTATTTCTCTGTCCATGTATATAAAAAAATATTATAAGTTAAAGCACAAGCTTAGGAAATATGAGGTAAAACTACATGGATACGATTTTTTTGGCTAAAACTAACGTTCTAGAATGCTAAAAAATAAATATTAGGTATAAAATATCTTTTTTATTTTCAAATTATTATTAACAATTTCATATAGGTACGTACGCACAACCCTTCTTATTTAATCTATGAATTACTGAATTTAGAGAAAATAATATTTTATTTATTTCACATAAATTTTTTACTAAATATTAAAACAATTGTCGTAATATGCGGTAAAAACTTATTAACAATTTTCTAGGTACTGAAGCGTAAGACTGATCATCTTGCCTTCATGTAATAAAATGATCAAGATACACTGCACTTGGTGTACCAATGCAGTGCCCTATGCACCATTGGGTGCGGATAAAGGAAAGTAGTAGAAGTCTTTTTTTTTTTTAATCCATTTTTTTTATATGACTTTTGTAAATTTTTGAGTGTATTGGCGTGTTTATTATTATCTTGTAGCAATTTCTCCCGACCAACCAAACCTTCCTATTTACCTTCTCCGCCAGAATGAGGGGTCACCATAAGTGGGTCATCAGTCACCGTAAGAACCTCCGCACACCGCAAAGCCTTTCTTTTGAGTCTAAAGGTTACCAAGTAGGAAGGCTCTTTCTCTATTCCGTTCCCTCTGGTTTGTGGCTGAGTGGGGAGCGTGAGACTAGCGGAGAAGTGGGCCACGGTTCGTGTACCGGCGGAGGCACCTCTGGGGAAAGTGTACTCTACACGTGGCCCCAAATATCTAGCAACTTAAAGTCAACGTCTAAGATTTGTCATGCAATGATTCATACAGATTATTTAGGCAGGTACATGTTTTACGCCGCAGTTCAGCGAAAAGCATTATTATATTTTTAAACGTATGTATTTAATTATATTTTTTTGATCGGAAAACAAGGGTTTTAATACATAAAATATCATCATCATCATACCATATCCGATCCCTATGTGGAGCATATGGATTCCACAAACTGCCTCGAGGCCGAGCGATCGGCCGCCAGCTCCCGTGCATCCTCCCAAGTCAAGTCCACGTCCCGCAGCTCTGATGCAAACTACCGACGAATTATCAACAGTGGATGACCAGGACGCCGAGAACCTGATTCTGACCCTTGTATTATAAAATTAGGCAAGCTTGGTTAAGGCTCTCGGGAGGCGTACGTTAGTATATGGCCTAGCCAGCCGAAACGCCTTCGCTTGGTGACAGTATAAAGACAGACATTAAAATAAATAGTGTACAAAAATGAACACAATGAACTATTTAAGTTTTTCATTTATAAAAATGAAAAAGGCGTAGTGCGTAACAAAAAAGGAATCAAGTAAAACATAATGTAAGGAAACAAATCAAGTAAAGGATGGAATTAGAGAAAAGGAAGATGACAGGGATAGGAAAAAAGGAGAAGTAAAAAAATAATATGTAGAATTACTCAGTTGATTCTATAAAATTTAAAATTGTTTACCTTTGAAGATATAATTTATTGTACGTCGAACATATGGTTATAAGATGATCCCTGGATTTTAAAAAGTTGAGTTTGTCGAGAGAATTATTAGACATAACCATTGAAGTATAGAATCCTTCTTCGACGGGCATAACCTAGTATTAATTTGCCTACAATATTTCTTCATATTTAAAATGTTCTTACAGTAATACCGATATAAGAATAATCATCTGACGTTTGGGCTTCATTGGTGTTTCACAAGAGTTTCAATTTAGAAAATAAATTCTAAATCTAAAATTCTATTACATTTAATCAATTAATTAAATACTACATGGACAAATTCAATACATATTACATATACATTTATAAGAAAAAAAAGTCTGCCATACAGATATATTACTAATACATAACGAGAATTCTATAACATTAAGTGTAACCATGGAACCTTACATCATATTCCTCTGTGTTTACAATTGTTGTAGCAGGGGTGGATTAAAGGGTAGACAAACTAAGCACGTGTCTAGGGATCCGCATCACAAGGAGGCCCGCACCACAAAGAAATAAATTTTAAAAACCCTTAAATATATTAATTAATTTTCTAAAAACAGATTTGTCGCAAAACACAGCCTGCTTAGAACATTTCTGGTAATATTTATACCCGAGGGTCCCTCCACATCACGGCGCACAGGCCAGAATGTTCTCATAGCAGAAAGCAGAGGAGGCATCGCTCCTCTCCAGGTCACGAAGTTACCAGCGTCCCACGAGCAGTGCTGACTGCCGAGTCCAATAGCTGACACTTGGACTTGCCCAGACCCAGAGGCGGCTGCTGACTCTTATCAAAGAATGCTGCAAAAAATTCAACAATTTCATAAGATTATTATTAGTAAAAAAAATTAGATAAAAACAAAGTTTTTTTATTGAAAAACATCTTGCGTTTATGTAATAAAATGTAATCAAGATACACTGCACTTGGTATACAAATGAAGTGCCCTATGCACTATTGGGTTCGGATAATTTTGTTATTTTTTGTATAATTGAATACAAAACATTTTTGTGGTAATATAAAATAATTTGGGTAACACATTATCAAAAATTTTGTAATTTAATATCATTTTACATTCTATTTGTGTTGTTTTTTGGGATTATCCGTGTTATGTTTTTTCTCCTCTCCTTTCTACTCTCTTTTCTACTTCAACCTGAAGATGGCGCCTGCAACGGTGGCCGAAACGTCGGAGAGGAGAAAAAACATAACACGGATAATCCCAAAAAACAACGCAAATAGAATCATCAACGACCGTGAAAATCTACGCACATATCATTTTACATGCTCTCTATCTAAACCAAAACCACGATTTATCATCAGTAAGCGCCTGTTTTCTAAAAATCACGGTTTTATACAAAATTATCACGGATGTCCGGCAAATGTTTCATACTTATCTGAAACGTTTGTTTTCGTAGGGCATTTACCAAGAGACAAACGAAAAATCGACTCTGTTGATCTGAAGAGATTGCGCAGCACTTCACTAAACAATGGTTAGAGGTTTCCTACGTCCGCGCGTTGATGTCTCCAACACTCAACTTATATCGGAACCTGGTGGAGGGTATTATGTTCTATGTTAATATACGTCTTATTTATTTATTTTTATGAGCATGTTGAATTTATCGTTTGATTTTAAATACTTGTTTATGCACAATTATTTCTATAAATAATCCAGTTACTTTACTTGTCAGTCGGGTTATTTTTAGAGTTTTTTTCTTAACATTTTAAGCATTTCAATATTATGGATTCATATAGGAATCAAACGGTAAGAAAACTAATTTTCGTTCGGTTATGTATTTTTTTTCAACATTTTGGGCGTGTTCAAAATATTGTTCACAAATTTGGATTTTATCCCAAGACGGGAGTAGGCATATATTTTTATTCTTATATCCATACAGAGACGAGGTAGAATTTTTTTTTTCAAATCAGGAATGTGGATATTCGAGCGTTTACAGGCCTTTGACCTGTCATTGGATGGGTTAAGTGGCCACTTTATGTAGGTACTACAACATTCCCCATTCCGCTTATTAGCGAATATCCACACCAGGTAACATTTTATATTCGCTAATAAGTGGAATGGGGAATGTTGTAGTACCTACATAAAATGGCCACTTAACCCAGCCAATGACAGGTCACAAGCCCTGTATACGCTCGAATATCCACATTCCTGAATTTGGAAAAAAAAAATTCTACCTCATCTCTGTGGGATATGATTTTTTTTTTTTTTTGTGAAACGTATAAAATTTATTTGTTTTGGTAAAACTACGTAGGTACCAGTTTGAAAATAGTGATAAAATATTCAATCATCGCAGTTAAATACCCTAATATCGACAATCTAAATTATAAAGCTTTATTATATTTTTAACCCTCCAAAGTGCATTATAATATTTTTTTATTATTACAGCAGCATAATATTTTTTGTTCCAGTGACAAAAATAACGTTGCGTTCATATCAAAGAAGATTTTTTCGGTTTGGAGGCCAACGCACTTTGTGTATTTTTAACATTTTATGAGAAGGAAAACATTAACGATTGAGGTCAAATAATGACTCAGACATGAAACTTATTCGGAGATTTTTATACATACTTAAATGCAATGTGAATCATGCCGTTTGATTACAGCATATAAAAGTAATATCCGTAGAAAAGAAAATATTCTTCACGTTTATTATGTTTATTACATTTGTTTTAAGAGAACAAGCTAACTAGTGGGTACAGAAATAAAAATGCACTTAGAATTGTTTTTGCTAAGATTTCGTTAAGCACAAAAGTTATCCTCCAAAATATACTCAAATAATTATTTCATTATACCATATCCGCTCCCTATACGGAGCATATGGAATCCACAAACTGCCTCCAGGCCAAGCGATCGGCCGCCAGCTCCCGCACATCCTCCCAGGTCAAGTCCACGTCCCGCAGCTCCAACGCAAACTGCCGACGAATTGTCAACAATGGACGACCGGGACGCCGAGAACCTGATGCCTTGTAAAATAGGCAAGCATGGTTAAGGCTATCGGGAGGCATACGATTAAATAAAATACGATTAAATTATTTGTAATGAGACGATTTTTTTGTCAAAAATTGTTTGCCATTTTTTTAAAACAACACAAAGCTCCCTATTTTATAGAAATTTAAATTTAATAACTATTAAGAAGTATATTAAGTAGGGATAAACAGTAAAAAAAATAACTTTGTAATTTACAGTTATTTCCACAAACAACGCATGAGAGAAAATTATGTTTTTCATGAACGTTATTACCTACTCTAGTTTAATGAAGATTTTGTAGTTTTTTCGAATTCCGTTGAAAATTTGTTAATGTATTTGTACTGTATTCCTCTTTCTTATCCCCTAATCGCCTGATCAAATAATTGCATTGACACTCATTTATTATACGAAGACTTTTTAGTTCCAATATACTAATTAGACACAAGGCATATATTGTGCGTGATGTTAGGCAGATAATGATTAGATACCACCCATTATTACGCATCTGTTATAACTCCATACTCCATATCTAATCCAATAATAATTCCCAGCTCTAGAGGATGTGATTCGCCTGAAGTATGAAGTATTTTCTATACATTATACAATTCCCAGTAATCGCAGGAAAGGTTGAGAAATGTTGTATAACCTGTCTCTGTCGATCTGCAACAGGTAGAAGACATTCTTCGCCACAAGATAACGGTACTTTGGCCCGTCCACGAGTCGCTTGTAGCTCGGAACTACGCAATATTCCATTCCATTGCGCACACGTGTTGCTTATTATTATTTAATACTTTATACATTACATAGGTGTGCTGTGTTCTCTCCTCTTCTCCTCTACCTTCTGCCTTACCTTGTATCTTCTACGATACGCTCACCCACTTACAGAGCTGTGCGTTGGCTAGTGGGCATGACTCGTCTCACGTCATTTTCAATCATTTTGAAGTTCATAACATACATTTTTAATAAATCTGTCATTTGCGTTTCCTTTATTTTAAACGGGATACATTATTTCTTTATTGCTTGTAGCAAAATTTCTGCTAAAATTCTCAGCATTTTTCTCAATAGATGATAGAGTGTTTTCACATGTGAAGCGTCGCGCCATTTCACTGTATATATACAAGTTCTGATAATTGGCAGATATGGATATCAAATACTAGGGGAAATGGGGAATGTTGTAATACATCAAGTGGCCACTTAACCCAGCCAATGACAGGTCATAAGCCCTGTTAACGCCTAGATATCCATATTCCCTTCCAGATTTCTCGTCTCTGTTGAGATGTCAAATTGTACGTATACTTTGTTCAATTAGACAAAGTTGAAAAATTTAAACTTAAAAAATGGTTCTAGTTTTGCCAAATCTATGCGGGTTTCATTTCGACAGGCCTCTCTAATCTGCTTATTTACTCGGCTAAGTACTTGCATCTTGTACTAACTTTGTAAAACAAACTTAAATATGTACCTAACCTAACGCCATGTTTGTAATATATATTACACAACTGTCACGACCCAACATCGTTAGTTAAACTTAACAAATTTCATATTGGTTTGCTATTTCCTACACTCGTACATACAAGACATCGTGTCACCCATATTAACACGAGACTGCGAAGGAATTATAAGGTACGTGAATATGAACTCTTCAGGAGTGTCCCTATGGGTGAATATTTAAAAAAAATTAACGGCTAAAACGAACAGTAAATTTTTGAGAAGCAATATTTTTACTAGCAGAGTATTAAAACTCGTGTACCTACTGTCAATAAAATACCAAAGGAAGAAATGAACTGCATCACTTACACATTAGTGAAGAGAAAGACTTAGGACCGGAAAGAATAGAGTAAGAGATACTGGTGTATAAACAATATTAATAAATCTTTTCGTATATTACTTCAAGATTACCTTTTAAAACATTAAAACTTTTCATAGAAAACGTAATACATGATATCCCAACCCGATATAATATAACACACACGGTTAAAAGCAATGATTTATTTTGGTTTTATTTTCTATAACATAAAAATAATAGTATTGTGATATTTATAAAAACAATATATTTTTTGTGCTCATTACATAAATTAGTACTGTAATTGAATGGTCTTGATTTTATAGCTATAGGGTGGAAAATATATTCAAGAAATACTAATTACAAATTTTATTTATTTTAAAAGAGAACTTTCACAGAAAACCTACAATATCTGAATAAGGTATCTTACTCTACTTTACAAGGGTGCATAGGGCACTGCGTTGGTACACCAAATTCGGTGTAAATTAATCATTTTGTTACATGAAGGTAGTTTGATAAGTCATATCCTTCAGTATTTGTAAATATGAATACACATTAAATGTAAACATCAAAATCACATGTAAATAAATATTTTTGAATTGTAAATATATATTAAATGCGCTACCACTGTGCTACAAGGCAGACATTTTTAGAAGCTAACCGAGGATTTATGTACATAACTACAAAAATACTAGATTTTTTAGCTATATACAGTATGTACATGATTTATAATATCACTTAAAAGTACAAAAATAAATTCCCAAAAATATTACTCAACTGAAGACTCTCTCATTTTTTCGTCGTACTACTTTTTCACAAGTCACTTCAAGTTATTTACGTAATAATTTACCACTTTTAATATTTACATACCAATCTCACACACACGGAGACACTTAAACCCACACATGTAAACATTCATTCCAACGCGTTACATACGTGATGCGAGATACCAAGATCCACGGGCGAAAAACAGGTTGTAAGAGAAATTCACCTCACAAAAAGGGAAAACAAAAAGAATGAGATGTGAGAGATACTTTTTATTGTCTTTTCTTTTTTTATGCTGGGGTATTTGCTGGCTGTTTCGGCGGGTTCGCGAGGTCTGTAAGTGAAGTTTTCGTGCAAAGAGGTCACTTTCGTTCGAGGTAACGGTTCCTTGAGGAGTGAAGAGTTTTAAGCGGCACGCACGCGCAGTAGGACACCATAAGACCGGGTCTCGGTACAAGTAGAGGCATTGTTTTCCATTTGAATTGCGCAACATTTTGAAAAACAAACATGACACATTTTTCCACTCGCGAATTTTTACCGTTTTGTCTAGGCGTCATCGTCTCATTAACTCTCTTTTACCAAATCATTTGGGTGTATTAAAACCATATTTAAACCATCGGAATCACTAATAACATAATTTAAGTACCTATTTATCAACTAGGTACCTATTTATCAACTAGGTACATATATTCAGATACGTAATTTGATTTTTTCGGTGCATTAAAAATTTTACTAGGTTTTTTAAGACGTAATCAAATAATTGGCGGTGTATTTTATATATTTGCTTTACGATACCTTATCTTATTTTTATAAAAAAAATATTTTATTAAATACGATTCAAATATGTGAACCTCTCTTTAAGATTCATCAGTATGATTAACAAGGTTATAACATTTTTACATTATAACTACGTGACGTGTGTGATACGTACAATTATTTATTTATTTAAAACTTCATTTACAATTACGTAAGTGTTTACATATTAAACAAAAAAAAAAATGTTTTTTTATAGTGTTAAGGAAAAAAATTGATACTTTAAATAAAATATTATTAATTTATTAATGCTTTATTTTGTACCTATTTCACGTTTTTTAACATTTGTTTTTTTTTTTAAACTTTTCACACTTTGCAACACTCAAAACTGAAATACTCGAATTGGTCAGGCATCCATCAGCTTCTAATAAAAGCTGTTTTCAACACCTCATGCCATAACCTAATCCTGTTATAAATACATAGGTGTTTAGATCCGTGAATACAATTTATTGGTCAAATTGAATTTCGAGCTTCCTCTGTCTTCTGAAAATACTCTAAATAAAATAAACATTCGTTCCTTATGACGTAACTCATTAGATAAATTAAGGTTGAATGTTATGTAATATAATGTTACGAGACTAAGCTTAGTTCAGAATGTATGCTCCAAGCATAACAACTGTTTAAATTCAAATTCTATGCATTCAGATCCCAGCTAAGATTAAATTTACGATTAAGACTTTCAGCCTAATATTACCTTTAATGTGCTTATTCTCATCTAACAATGAAACACTTTCGTTCATTTTACGCAATTCGATAAATATTTTAGCAGAAATAACTTACATAATTCGTGTTTGAGTGTCATGGCCGACTGTAACGGCGTTATTATGTCACTGTCGAAAATTGCGTTAACATTCAATCGAGCGGTAACGGTAAAAGTTACGTAACGCTTCGTCTGGTAAAAGGAAAATGACGTTAGC
Source organism: Micrasema minimum (assembly GCA_022494985.1). Taxonomy (NCBI): domain Eukaryota; kingdom Metazoa; phylum Arthropoda; class Insecta; order Trichoptera; family Brachycentridae; genus Micrasema; species Micrasema minimum. The sequence goes on along the minus strand of JAGVSP010000220.1, from coordinate 11,407 downwards.
GTTGGCGTAATGTTGCGTTGTGCGCTTACCGTATGGTAATTTCGTGATACTAAGATTAGAAGATAAGTTCAATGTTAAATTGTGAACATTGTAAACTTGACTCAATCATGGACATTTGTTATGTTCCAATTAATATCTAGAAAAATTCGCCAATTCCACAAAACAACTGATACTAAACCATTTTGTGGGCAATTGACAATAATTACTTTTATTTATTTTATTTCGTAGTTATAGAACTCACTCTGGAGCGCAAATAAACTAACTAGACTGTGGCCTAGTGGTAAGAATCGTGTATTGCGGATAAGAATCTCTAGGTACGAATACCACATCACAGTCATTTGTTTCCTACTCTCTGACACAGTTATTTTCGATTTGTGTATGTACGTTGTACGTATATCAATTTCAACTTTGAAGTCTACATTTTTGTACATTAAAATTAGTGTATCTTCAAATTAAATTTTTTTTTAAATACAGTGTCACATCAAATGTAATGTAGATGATGATTGTTCAATTGATTAAAAAACTTGACATCCCAAAAATATTTTGTATGCTCCTTAAAAATAAATTTGACGACGGCATGCATTTGACGACAAAAGCTCATATTAAACTTTAAATCAGTAAGTCGACTTGACAAAGTAAAGCTAAAAATGTGTGTCAGCTCTGACGCACCACGGGAGTTTACTCTTTAATGCGATTGTCATTGAATACTTGTATATTAGGCAAAGGGGGAAAAAATACATCTGCCAACTTGAATAAAAAAATATTATCTTAATACAATATTATGACCCCTATTTCCCCGAAAAACGTTACCCAAGTTTATTTTAAAAGTTTAGGAGCAATAAAATGCCCATGCTTTTTTGCATCTATGCAGCTTAAATTGGGATCTAAAATCACGATTATACTTAAAACGATTTATCCATGATAAAATTAAATAATAATAGTTTCAAAATGGTAGATCGTGATCTTAAGTTTACAATTATTAATGATTATCATTTTCAACAAAGCTTGACTATGAGTAACATCTAAACAAGCAGGTAATTTATTTTGTCGGTACTTGTTTAAAAGAAAACTGATTAGACTTAAACTTTTAGTGATCACATCACTTTTGAAATAAGGTTGCTATTGATTATTATATACAAAATTATTAAAATGTATTTAGGTAGGTACTTACTATTTTTTGTACACTTCAATGCTGAGTTTCTCGTGACAAAAAAATTATTACCTTCTACTAAGTTTTTTGTGTGATTTATCTTACAATTTTCCCTGTTTTTTCATGGCGTAACATGGTATTTTTTAAAACTTGGCAATTTCAGTGTCTAATCATTATTAGAACTTGAACTTGGTTAAACTTTTTATAACTATTATTTTAATTTTATATGCACCATTTTTCCAATATTTAATAGATTGAGATTTTCCACTGACGTATCTTGGTGGAACTGCATTTTAATTATAAATAAAATGCCGTTTTCTAGTTTTGACCACATTAAATTTGACTCAGTAACCTAGGTTTCGTCATTGCTGACATCCTCAAATCAGACCGTCAAATATAAAGAGTTACAAATAGTGTTTTATTTATAATTAATATTAAATGCATGATTTGTAATTGGTTCAACATTTCTAAACAAAAGATACCAATAGTCTACACATTATAGCATATAAGTAGGTAGGTGCTACTAAAATACTTTAGTTAGCATAATATAAAATATATTCTCATTACGAAGCACAAATTTAGCTTATGCATTGTTCTTTTGTACCTATTACATACAAACTTGAACTCATAAAAACATTCTAGTTCATTTAGAATTCTTTTCAAAACTTCAGTTTTAAAATAAGAACTGCGTTGTTTTGCTTTTGTTTTCCATCAGGATTTCCCGCCACTCGATGCGCGGGGAGCGGACGTTTTGAATTTAGAATGGCAAACCAGGCTTCCTTGATTGGCTGTCTGGGCGACCAACTGCGAACGGAGTAGGGGGCAATACTCCCTGCCAGGGGCCCCGAGGGGGCGCCCGCTGACCTATTTTCCCGCTCGAATATACTCCGTTCACTTTAGACAAATAAAGAAAATACATTTTTTAAACTAGCATAGTACTTAATAAAATGTTTAGTATGTGATCTTCGTACATTTATGTCATAAAAATTATCAAGATACATTGCACATGGTGATGCAATTCAGTGCCTAATGCACCATCAGGTGCGTATAAGGGAAAATAGCAGAACTGGAAGATTTTTAAGTAAAAGTTCTTATGATATACTCAAATATCTCAATTTCGGGGGCTGTTTTTTTAAAAAAAATAATCGGAAATAACTGTGCCAAAAAGTAGGAAACAAGTTGTACTGGAGTGGGATTTGAACTTAGAGATTCTAATCCGGAGTCCTCGAATCCAACACTAGACCACAACCCAGCTCAAATATTATAGTAGAAAAATTATTTACGTACTGTTGCTATCCGCTCCTTAAGTGGAGCATATGGATTCCGCAAACTGCTTTCAAGTATATCCCGTTATCTGTTCCCGTATATCGTCCTAAGTCAAGTCAGTCCATGCTCCGTAAACTATCGACGGACGGAATACAAAGTCTTAATTTGTCAAAAAAGAATTCCACTTAAGAATACCACGTTACAGCGCAAACCAACCGCCACATTTTAAAATCGTGTTTCTATTTCTTTCACACATATTTCACTTTTACTAATATCTCGAAATATTTATACAACATACCCTAGTAACAATTTAGTTCTAGAACGGTTCTAGAGCCTAATTATGACCTTTTTAGAACTAAGATTGTTACTTGGGTATTTAAGAAAAAAATATCCCTTTGAAAAACTAAAATGTCAAGTTCCTACTCCTGCTAATTTCACAAGCTACTGATTTAATATTTTGTCTATTTATTTTGAACGGACTATACAGCAACTCCGTTCGCCTACTCGGCTATAGATCGCGAATTTCCGGAAATAACGGTATCCCCGGTCCATGACAGCGTCTTGTTATTGCCATAGACTTGCGCTGGTGTTGGTGTTGGTGTGCTTGTGTGTGTGTGTGTGTATAAATATGTATGCTACGGTTGATAGTGTTAGTGTTACGTGCCGCAAAAGCCTTCCTCCCCCCGCCCTCACCCTCCCCCGCTCCGTCCATCACATACCAAAGACATAACATAATTCGAATTCAGTCAACTCAAGCTATGTACTATTGCGTCTTATCTTTCGAATGTAATTATTTTTTCCGGTCCCAAACGAAAATCATAGTTGTTATCAAAGTTTTTTTGTGGCTTGGCCCTTCTTAGGAAATGTCTGCAATCTACGTACAATGGTAGTTTTTTCTGCCGTATACCTACCGGCTACTGATTAACTAGCTTTTTTATAATCGTTTTAAACTATTTATATTTTTAACTAATATCTAATCTAATCTGTAATTGTCCAGAGCGAGACTCAATTTTATATGAAACTAATAAATAATTAAAAATAAAATCGGGACACTTATAGTTATACTTGATATCCGTGAAATATTGTAAAATTTTGTAAACATTGTAAAATTTTGTAATAATTGTAAAGATTGGTAAAAATATTTTAAAAAATTCTGATTTGTACCGAGATGAAGTGGGATTTTTTTATATTCGGAAATATGGATATTCGAGCGTGTACAGGGCTTACGACCTATCATTGGCCGGGTAAAGTGGCCACTTGACGTACTACAATATTTCCCATTCCGCTAATTGTAAATTTTTTTGTATTATATTTGCAGGCTAAGCAAAGTCTTTACTGTGCTATTTTTTTTATTACTTTTCTCATCTATGTTAATTATTTCGTAAAAATATGTCCTCAAATTATGTCCGTAGAGAAATAACATAGTGATTACTTTTTGGAATAAATTTTTAGTATTATGATACTGTGTGCTACTTTTCATTATTAACGTCGATTTTTCGTGTTTGCCGTGTATTTTTTAAAGTACCTACATATATATATGTATTTATTTCATAAAGGTCTATTTTATTTTATTTTATTTATTATGTATTGTAATAATAAAGAGAGAAAAATTAGCAAAGGGTATCAATTTTCTTTTTAATTCACACCTTTTTTGGTTTGCTACGAGTTGTTTAAAAAAGATAGTAATACATATACCCCTATAAAAAGTTATATAGAAGGCAATGCCCCGATAATAAATTGAATTAAAGATTACGATCTTGCCATAATAAAAATCTTAGTCTAATTAAAATGGGCTGGTACTGTGGTACTTACTATTTGCAATTAGCAGTTAGTAAATAAAACCGCATTTTAATTACCCCAGTACATTGGGTGGGCTGAGAATTAAATGGAATCATTTCAAATGTTATTTTTACAATTAAATACGTTTATTGACCTTAAAGTTGTTTTTCTGCCATGTTTTTTTACATCGTTACAGAATTTATTATAAATGTTTTCAGTAAGAATAGAATAGGAAACAAGACAAAATAGAATTCGGATATTTTTTATGGTAAAAAAAAGGTTAAACATTGTCTGAAATATTGGATTTGTATTGAATTACAGATGTACGTATAGTATTTATTGTTGATGTGTCTATTTTAGTGACATAACCCTGTAACCTGTAAACCCAAAACTTCTGTGCTATTGTGTGCTTAAAATGATGTTTAAACATGAAAATATTAGTAGCTTTTTTAAATCTAATGTAAATTGAAAGAGAAATAGCAAAAATTGTTTTTATATTTTTACCTCATACTTTGTTCGTGATTTGAAATATCATGAATCGTAAATCTCAGCTTCTTGCTTCATGTAATCAACATCAATAACTAGTTCTCCGATGCAGAATATGATTAGCAAATGTTCCCTGTATGTAATATATAATATTATTAGACTATTAGAGGGTCGTCTGTATGTGACCGCTAACCGCCCGAACGTATTGATTAATCGAAGTATAATGTTCAGAGAACTTATTTATTTCAGGTTTAAAACCGTGAAAACCATTTTTATATTAAAAAAATAATTGGTCGTAATTAAGGCAAGAAATGAGTATTTTGACTTTTAATACCTGGTAAATATTATTTTTTTATATCTGTAATATACATATTATGATTATTTAATACTAACACTTACGTTAAAAACTTGTCTTTTATCAACAAATACGCAAACCATGTTAATTTAATGTTACTTTATCACGAAAGTTCGTAATACCCAGTAATGGTAATTAAAAGGTTACCAGAGTAATAAACCCCCTACGTAATATTCAGTAACTGCGGTAAATAATGATAGAATCGATTAGCAAGAACTGGTCTTGGCAGCTAATCCAATACTAGATCCTTGGCCATGACTGACAATGGTATGCAAGGCACGAGTATTCTGCATCTAATCGGTTCACGATTTAACTGCTCTAATGATATTGCGTAACATCTGCATTGAATGTTCGTAGCTAGTTTAGACACGGAATATTTAACTAGATTAGTTAATCATGCTCTTTGCTCCAAATTTATCAAATTACACCTAACTGCATAAAAATTTAACGCAAAAAACAGATATATGTACATGATGTTATATGCTTGAAAGTGGGCATGTAAGAAGTCGGAATAATCGACGTGCGTGCATGAGAAGATGTATGAATGTGGAGGAAGCAAGAGAAGTATTCCAGGACAGAGTGGTGTGGCGTTCTATCCTCTCTGCCTACCCCTTCGGAGAAATGGCGTGATGGTTAGTTAGTTATTTAGTTATGTTATATTTACTTTCTTCTTCTTTCTCCACGTTTCTGGGAGCATGTAGGCATTACTGGATCCTTTTTGCCGGGCAACACTCTCGCTGCCTCCCACGTAAGTCTCGCAGCCATCAGTTCCGCCGAGTACATCCGAAAGATTGCCATCGACGGTCTATCAGGACGGCAGAATCCCGCAGGTATAAAGAAGAGCTATTTCTTCGTCTCTTTTTCTAATTTTATACAGTTTTATTCGACCTCATAGGTATTTATGTGTTAAATCTAACACATGTTCGAAGGTTTTTGCATTAGGCATTACATGTTTGCAATTTTTCCGTTGGTAGGTGAGGTTTTCAACTTTTTTTTTCTAGACGCATTATTCACTAATCTTAATTGTACACCATGTAATCAAACTCAACGAACAATCGGGAAACCAGTGAATCTACATAATATTTGGAGTCAATTTTGTAGAATATGTTTTCTTTATTTGACCTATAGTTTTCGAATTGAGCAAGAAGTTGATTTTTCTTTCGAGAATTTTTTTTTCAAATTGTTCCCAAATATATTCATTAAGTCAAATAAATTAAATCCATAAAGAAAACAATAGCAAAAACCCGATGTTGATAATAATTATAAAACTACATAATTTCAAAATTTTTTAAGGAAAAATTATAAGAAATCGCTAAGCGTAAAACCGAATAATGTTTTAATTTGCAGCAATTTCTAGGTCAACTATAAGCTTAATCAGTGCAATAAGATATTGTCTAAACTCTAAGCAATAATCAACTTAAAAACAAATCAATCCTCTTTCTAGCGAGTCATTGGTTAATATAACGATCTTAATTATATCTTTGAACTTTTCGGTCATGAACTGCTTTGTTACACGATTTTTGCTTGCGATAAATCTCACATTATTAGTAGGTATGCATTTGATTAAAATATTTAACTTTAATAACATTTTGGTTTTTATTTACATTGAAATAAACGATTGGTACAATTATTTATATTTATACAGTCACATAATGTGACGTAATATGGGAAGTTTATAATTTGATTTACTTTAGATAATTCATAAAAAGTATTATATTATGCAGGTAAAAGATATTCATAGGGTGGACTATTAACATACTTCCCTTTATCCACACCTTAAGGTGCGTAGGGCACTGCACTGGTACACCAAGTGCAGAGAATCTTGATATTTTTATTCACGAAGACAAGATGATCATGCGCTTCAATGCTAGTCCAAGGTATCAAATATGAATGACTTTTTTTGGTCACAAATCAGACATTTGAATAAATATTTCATAATGAATCGAATTGGGTTGTTAATCAAACTCGTGGATTCATATTTTTTCACTGAAGTTTATAAGTAAAGTATAATTATATTTTCAGGAGTCTGAAAACACTGAAAGTATTTACTCGAATTGATAGAATTCATGAAAAACAAAAAGGCAAATAATACAAATAAAATGTCAGAATTTCAAGATGCCCCAAGTGAAAAGCACGTGCGAAATTATTATTAAACCATGTTTTAGTTTACTTAGTTAATTTTCTAATACTTGCTTATTCCATGTCCGCCATACAATTGGAGCATATGGACACAAATTAAGGCTGCCACCTCATGGGCGCCTTCTCAAGTCATATCGATTTTACTCATGATTAAATTTGTATTTCTGCAAAGTCGTCGCATCCAATGGCATTTTGCATATAACGATTACACGATTCACTAGAGGTTGGATTTCAAAGAGAAAAGGAATATCAATTAAAAAAAGGGATTCCTAAAAATTCATTTAAAAGATGAGTTAAAAATACATAACTCAAAATTTTAGAAAGATAATCATTTGGCGCAGATATAAATTTATCAGGATGAATTGTCCCCTTGACGCGACGCAAAACGCGTATTTAATAATCAAATCGTAAATTTAGAGTCATTGATTCGTAATTAACTAACTAACTAACCATCACACCATTTCCCCGTAGGGGTAGGCAGAGAGGATAGAACGCCATACCACACTGTCCTGACAGACTTCCTTTGCTTCCTCTACATTCATACATCTTCTCATGCACATACGCCGATTATTCCGACTTTTTACATGACCCCTTTAAGTACTTGACGTACTTGGTCATGCCATGTCTTTCTCAGCCTTTCGCGGCTTCTACATCCAGACACACTTGCATTTAAACTTCTTTTAGCCGTTCTTTCATCACTCATTCGCTCCACATGACCGAACCATCGTAAAAGCCCTTTCTTAATTTTGTCGATAATGCTTATCTCAGCCTTGCACTCTGCTCTAATTTCGACATTTGTACACCTATCATACATAGTCTTACCACACATTCGCCTGAGAGATCGCATTTCAACAGCATTCAGTCTACTTTCATCCTTCTATATTAATTGGCAACCGTATTTTTAGTGTACCTAACCGAACTTCGTTTGAATTTAAAACTTCCCTATCTACGTCAGTATTAATTCAGGTAGTTAGCGACGTTTACAGTATACAGATACAACCTATCTTACGTTTTATCTGCAGATAGTCGTTTTGAATTCGCTACAACTTGCTTCCAGATTCACCGCTAGTCGATACAGGAAGACTTTAGGTGGCAGTAGGTTCCTACATAATTCTCAACTACTCTCTAATTTGTAATATACACTTTAAATTGTGTTAGTCACGAGCTAATGTCACTTTTTACACGCAAACTGGAATATTATTCGTAATACTAGTTTTAGTATGTGACGTGAATATTTGCTTCCAGCGATAAACGGTAGAACTTCTCTTACATGTTTCGTAAGGAAAGGGTAGATAGCTAAATCTATTACCAACACGAAAAACGTTAATTTATTTACTTAACGATGACCCTCAGCGGTATTTTTATTTTACTTATTAGAATAAAAACGCCTTATATAGTAATCTAATAATACAAATAATGTCAGTTTTTTATATCTAAAATAAAATAAGCGAACTCTCCATCATTACACCACTCCCTGCGACAAAATTTTATAATTATCGACAGTAGAATAAGACCGTATTATTTATTGGTATATTGTAAATGTTCTGGATTTATCTTCGTTATTATAAATGTCGTTAAAAGTCGCCGTTATTCGCAGGGACATTAATTATAATCCTTACTAAAAGATAAGCGAATAAGGTCACTTAATAGTGAACGGATTCCAATATAATAATATGTTAATAGAAGTTAACTGGACTTCATTCTAAGAGGCACTAAAACATCGTGTTAATTATTCGTAGAATTTTTTAACAAGTATTCTTTTAAAATAATGAATAATATATTAGTTTGATGTTTAATTGATTTTATTTTTATTGCATGTGGTGTACTTATTAGATTTTCGAGTATTTTTTTCAATCTTAATAAAAATGTTTACCAATTAAACGTTGTGTTAATTAAATTATGTAGGTGCCTACTTCAAATAACATTGACTGGCAAAAATGTTTGAGTTTTTCTCCCGTTTTGTCCATCTCTAAAAGTAGTGGAAAATGAGCTTTATTTTTGGCCAAATAGTCAATCTTTGTGCTACTCAACGTTGTTTCCAACTCCGCGGCGATATTGATTCGATTAAAGTCTTCTGATCAGGAGACCCTATCGCTAGCCAGCTCTCTCGCCTCCTCCCACGTCAGACCGTAAGATGGTCATCGACGGTCTGCTAGGACGGTGGGACGCTACAGGCACAGGCGTAAAGAAGAGGCAGTTCGAATTCAGGCTCTCCCGAGGCATCCGGAGTACATGCCCAAGCCAGGTCCACCACTGCGACTTAACGACTCCATTAATTGAAGGTTGCTGCATCTGTGCCGGAACAAAATATATTACACTAGCAATACTTTTTTTCTTATTTATCTAGCTGTTAAATGTAATGTTTTACGCGGAGATAAGCAGATACGCGAGACCACCATGCTAAATATAATGTTTATTCAAAACTGCTTTTATAATATTAATAACTTACATTTAAAATTAATAACAGAGAATCGACGCCGTATTAAAATTGACGGATTGTATGCCAGATTACGTTTTATTTTCTTATTTATCACCAAATCCGGATGTTATACCAGTTAACGTTTATATTTATTTAAAAATGTGTAAATGCAGTTATTTACATTTAATTATACATTCCCTCTAAGAATTTTGAATATAGGTAAAAAAAAAAAAAAAAATTTCACTATATAGTACCTACGTCGAAAACAAATTAACAATTTGTTATTTTTACACATGTGTGCGAACTATTCATGTTAAAAGTAACATACCACTTTAAATGAGATTTATCGAGAATAATTAACGGTGTTTTGTGATAATTAAACAAACGTCTACCGAATACTTGTAATCGTATAATTTATTGACACCATATTACTTAGCAAGCGAAGTTCGAAGATAGTAGGTACCGTTTCTCATAAATGTATTTTGTTAAAATAGAGTGTTTATGGCAAAATGCAAATTAAGAAAACACAAATAAAGAGCAAACTAGATAAACGCTTTACGTTTTTATGACTTTACATTTTAAATTTTATCTTAATTCTATAATTTAATCCATTTTACACAAAACTCGTAAATGCATTATTTATAATTTAAGTTATTTATACAGTTTTAGAGACGACCCCGTTAGCTTCTTTATTTTATCTTGCTGGAGATCTTCCTCTGAATTGCTTTCCCTCAATACAGTTCGTGATTACCAACATCCAGACCCTCATTGTTTCTGGCATCCGAAAAAGGATAAAAGTTTAAAATATCAAGTAAATTTTTAATATATAACTAATTAAAGTTAAATAAAAAATACTTGGTACAATTCCACATTTATTCATTTTGACCAGTTAGCACTTTCACCCTGTAACGGGCATCTTCAGACTGGTAACATGTTGTACAATACTTTAATTAGTTGTATATTAAAAATTTAATCATGGAATTCCACCAAGTAATGTCAATAAAAAATATAAATCAAAATATCAAAAATTTTTATATAGAAAACGGTTGTGTTTGGAAGCTTGTAGGGATACCCGTTCATAGTTTCAGGTTAGGACCCCCAAATAAGACTATTACCAATGGCTTATTAAATGTAAGATTGATTACATACATGGAGTAACACAACTCGTAGTACAATCCGAAAAATGTGTAAATCTACATCATATTTGATGTCAAATATGTAGATAATATGATTTTCTCATAAAAGCTTTCATAAGCAGATTAAGTAAAATTGCACAAATTCTTTTTGTTTTCTTTATGGATAGTATTAATTTGACTAAATAAATTATACTTGATAACAATTTGCCAAATTTATCGAAAAAAAAATTTACATCATTTTCAATTTTTCTCGAAAACTATTGGGTCAAATAAAAAAAAAAAAATCTACAAAATCGACTCCAAATATGACGTAGATTCACTGGTTTCCCGCTTGTACATCGAGTTTTGTTACACCATGTATAGTCTTTCGGAAAAGTAATGATTTTAGAATTAATTAAAATTACTCCCACATTTTAGAAAAAACATTTTTATTATACCTAATTAATCGAAAAGTATTGCAGATATCAATTTTCTCAGGAAGACTACGTGTTCGAGATGTCTTCTATTTCATTCTATAGACTCATAGAATGTCTTTATAATATTTTGCATTTCACGCCGGAGCCTATCATGCTCAATTACGCCGACTTAACTATGGATTACGTACAATTTTCAATCAATATAAGAACTGAAAGACATAAAACATGATCTTCATCAAATTATAAATCTGCATTATTGAA